>JBBPBX010054873.1:0-16828 GCA_038048925.1 Garcialebias charrua | reverse complement strand
TTTATTTGTAACTACTTTTCATTAATCAAAGACAGGTGAAGCCATATGTTTTTTTATTTTTATTTTTTATTCCAGCAAAGTGCTGTTCATGTTAGTTTTTATGTATTATGTTTGTTTTTATTTTGGGGGGATTTTGGTGGGGTAATGAAACATTCTAAATTGCAAACTATACCATTACCATACCATACCATTTTATTTATAAAGCACTTTAAACAGGAACAAGTCCACACCAAAGTGCTGGACAAACAAACACGCAACAGGCAACACATACAATGAAGTACAACACGAAAAACATAAAAACATTGCAGATCATAAATCAAACGATCCAGTACAAATCAGCTGGCATTGAAAGCGATGGAGTAGTAGTGAGTTTTTAACCGGGATTTGAAAACCGAGAGGGAGGGGGCCTGTTTGATGAGCAGCGGTAACTCGTTCCAGAGTCTTGGGCCTGCTACAGAGAACGCCCTGTCACCCCTGCGCTTAAGGCGAGTTTCTGGAACTATCAAGAGCACCTGATCCTCTGACCTCAAAGCACGTGGAGGGACATATGGGTGTATCAGATCTGAGAGATAGGCGGGGGCGAGACTGTTCAGCGATTTGTAGACATACATGAGAATTTTAAATTGGATTCGAAGATGAACCGGTAGCCAGTGAAGGGAGGCCAAGACTGGTGTAATGTGCTCTCTTTTGCGTGTGCTGGTTAAAAATCGGGCAGCTGCGTTCTGAACCAGTTGCAATCGTGCAATGGTGGCTTGACTGACGCCAAACAGAAGTGAATTGCAGTAATCAAGCCTAGATGTAATGAATGCGTGAATCACTGTCTCCAGGTGCTTTTTGGATAATATGGGCTTCAGCTTAGACAGACGCCTCAGCTGGAAAAAACAGGATTTGACGATCATGTTTACATGACTGTTGAGTTTCATGGAAGGATCCATTATCACTCCCAGATTTTTGACTTTTTGTTTTTCGGACAGGGGTAGAGCAGACAGGTCAATGCAGTGGTTTGAGGTTGTGTCATTGGGAAGGAACAATATGGCTTCAGACTTCTTATCATTGAAGCTTAAGAAATTTAAAGCCATCCAGTCCCTGATGTCAGCCAGGCAGTCGAGCAGAGGTTGAATAGAGCCTGTACCATTTTGTCTTAGGGGGAAGTAGATTTGACAGTCATCAGCGTAGAAGTGGAAAGGTATATTGTGTTTCCGGAAGATAGCACCGAGTGGCAGCAGGTATAAGGAGAACAAGAGAGGACCCAGGATGGACCCCTGCGGAACCCCCCATTTAAGAGCCGCCACTGCAGAAGTAAAATCATTGATGGACACACAAAAAGACCTGTCAGAGAGGTAGGATCTGAACCAGTTTAGGGCTGATCCTGAGATGCCCACCCACTGCTCCAACCTAGCAATGAGGATCTCATGGTCGATGGTGTCGAAAGCGGATGTGAGGTCCAATAGGACAAGCAGCACAGAGTCACCAGTATCTGTGGATAGAAAGATGTCGTTAAAAACCTTCAGTAGGGCAGTCTCAGTGCTGTGGAGGGATTTGAAGCCAGACTGGAATAGCTCGGGGATAGCGTGATCCTCCAGGAAGCACTTTAGTTGGGACTCAACTATTTTCTCTAGAAGTTTAGAAACAAATGGGAGTCTGGAGACAGGCCTGAAATTGGATAATACTGACGGGTCGAGGTTTGGTTTTTTCAGGAGGGGTTGAACAGCAGCATGTTTTAATGATTTTGGCACCACACCCGAGGATAGACTGCTATTAACAATAGAGAGAATGGAGGGACCTAGAGTGTGAAAAACCTCCTTTAGAAGCCGAGGGGGGACCACATCGAAGGGGGAGCCAGATGGTTTCAGGCTGCACATGACCTGCTCTAGAGAGGACAGAGAGACTGGTTCAAAATGGTCAAACACAGCAACAGATTGAGGTGGGATGGATGGATCGTGAGATGGAGGAGAAATGAGAGCCCTGGTGGTTGCGATTTTATCTAAAAAGAAATGTTGGAAGTTCTCGCACAGCTCAGTCGAGGCTTCCATGGGTGATTGTTCAGTGAGGTGGAGAACAGAGTTTAGGGTGGAGAACAGAACTCGAGGGTTACGAGAGTTTGCAGCAATGATATCAGAGAAGTATTGTGATTTAGCAGTTTTCACTGCTTTCTGATATCGGCGCCAGCTCTCTTTTACCATCTCAAAAGAGACCTGCAGACTGTCTTTTTTCCACTTCCTCTCCACCTTTCGGCATTGCTGCCTCGCAGCTCTGGTAGTGTCATTCAGCCACGGTTCGGCCCTGAGTTTTGGTCTTCTCGTTTTGATAGGCGCTACTTGATCCAAAGCCTTTAAACAAACAGAGTCAAACTGGTTTGTCAGCTCCTCAGTGCTGGAGAGGAACCCCGGGGGCTGAATTAACATGTCATTGTTGTAAACCTCAGTGAAACGTGCGGCAGTTAAATGGTTAACATTCCTGCCTTTACGTGCAGGAATGCATGTTTTAGAGGTAACATGGGGGATGGTGAACTGAAAATTCACTGGCCTATGATCTGAGAATACATTGTCTCCTATTTCAAGGTTTGAAACAGTCACATCACATGTTAAAACAAGGTCCAACAAATGTCCACGCTGCTGCGTGGGAGAGTTCACGTGTTGAGTTAAATTAAATGAGTCCAATAAATCTAGAAAGTCCTTAACCATGGGCTTCTCAGGACAACACACGTGCAAGTTGAAGTCGCCTGAAATGACGACCCGAGAATATTTGGCTGTAATTTCAGCCAAGAAATCAGAAAACTCGCTGATGAAGTTCTTAGAACAAGGCGGCCGGTAGACAAGAGCACACAAAGTTACAGGTGAATGTCCGAGTTCAAACACAGTCAGCTCAAAGCTAGAGCAGGAGACTGGAATGGACAGTTGTTTACAGTCAAAAGTTGATTTGAAGATAGTTAATAACCCACCGCCACGACCTGATGGTCGCGGGTCGTTAAAAAACAAACAGTTTGGTGGTATTATTTCCGTCAGCGCGCTGGACTCACCCGACGACATCCACGACTCTGTGATGCAGAAAAAGTCCAAGTCGTGCTCTTCAAAGTAATCCCTGAGGATGAACGTTTTGTTGCAAACAGATCGGGCGTTGACAACACAGAATTTGATGATATCCGAGCTAGCCGCTGATGGGCTGCTAGCAGCTGATGTGCTAACAGCTGGTGGGGGAGCGCCCCGCGGCTCGCTGCCCACAGAGAGCTGCTCCGGCCGGAGATCCCCGTTGTTTTCCTGGTCCGTGCACGCGGGAGACTGGCGATGAGAATCGAGACCATCAGCTGAAGACAGCGAGGCAGAACGCCGGGCTCTGAGCTTCACCAGCCGGCCAGCTCGTGAGCCGCGTTTCTTCCTCCGAGTCGATCGATTTCTCCGTGCAGGCTGGTGCGAAGAGCAGCGGAGGTAAACGGGCAGCTCGTCTCCGAGCAACGGGGGCAGAGGGGGCCTCCCCGATCCCGAGGTACGCTCATACTGGCCCGAATCAGCGACATCCGCGGCAGCAAACCGTAAATCCAGAAGCTGCTTCCGATCATAAACCACCAACGAGGAAATATCACTAAAAATAAAGCCACTTTTTTGTACGACAGAGGGACATTTTAGAGATTTTAACTTTATAGATTTTTTTTTCTGAAAGACAAATAAACTCAAGTCCCTAAGCTAGGGCTTAATTTTATTTACATATATTTATTCATTTATTTATTTCCTCATAAGAGGGCGTTGCACAAAAAATGGAGAACCAATGGCCTAACTCAAAATGTGTCATATTTGAAGAAATCAACACACACTGACTTTGTTATGTTTGGTTTTTATTCTAGTGACACAAAAAGTGTTGGATATTTTTCATATCTTGTAAATAAAGTTTTATTCCTTTCCTCAGGCTGTTATAAATTAATTAATAATAATAATAATTATAATAATTAATTAATTTGTTTTCTCAAATTATTTTGCTTAGTAAGTTTTGTTTGATTTTGGACACATTTCTGATCATTAGCTCTGCTTCTGTTAATAAACAGGATTTTTCATTCAGGTAGTTTATATTAACCTACGTTCCTGCCAAAAATAATGCATTTTTGTGTATGTTTTCATGGCAAGCCATTGTAGTTCAAACATCATTAAAGAGCATAGGGGAATAGTTTCAGCTTTCTGCAGTGTTCAAATAAGATGCAAATTGAAATATCTGTAAATGATATCAGAAAATAACATGCTATCTTACATTTTCCCATAACATAAATATGAGGCCCTTCCCTGGGCTGCCACCTTACCATGGTGGAGGGGTTTGAGTGTCCCAATGATCCCAGGAGCTATGCTGTCAGGGGCTTCATGCCCCTAGTAGGGTCACCCAAGTCAGAGAGGTCCTAGGTGAGGGACCAGACAAAGTGCAGCCCGAAGACCCCTTATGATGAGTAAAATAAATGGACAAAATGTTCCCTCGCCCGGACGCGGGTCACCGGGGCCCCACTCTGGAGCCAGGCCCGGAGGTGGGGCACGTTGGCGAGCGCCTGGTGGCCGGGCTTTCACCCATGGAGCTCGGCCGGGCACAGCCCGAAGAGGAGACGTGGGTCCCCCTTCCCATGGGCTCACCACCTATGGGAGGGGCCAAAGGGGTCGGGTGCAATGTGGGATGGGTGGTGGCCGAGGGCGGGGACCCTGGCGGTCTGATCCTCGGCTACAGAAGCTGGCCATTATAATAATTATAATAATGAATTCAATTTATAATGCACTTTTCATTAATAAAAATCTCAAAGTGCTTCCATTGGGACATGGAATGTCACCTCTCTGGTGGGGAAGGAGCCTGAGCTAGTGTGTGAGGTTGAGAGGTTCCGGCTAGAAATAGTCGGACTCACCTCAACGCATGGCTCTGGCTCTGGAACCAGTTTCCTTGAGAGGGGTTGGACACTCTTCCACTCTGGAGTTGCCCCTGGTGAGAGGCGCCGAGCAGGAGTGGGCATACTTGTTGCCCCCCATCTTGGTGCCTGTACGTTGGGGTTCACCCCGGTGAACGAGAGGGTAGCCTCCCTTCGCCTACGTGTGGGGGGACGGGCTCTGACTGTTGTTTGTGCCTATGCGCCAAACGGCAGCGCAGATTACCCACCCTTTTTGGAGTCCTTGGAGGGGGTATTGGAGAGTGCGCCTCCTGGGGACTCCCTTGTTCTGCTGGGGGACTTCAACGCTCACGTGGGCAATGACAGTGAGACCTGGAGGGGTGTGGTTGGGAGGAACGGCCCCCCTGATCTGAACCCGAGTGGTGTTTTGTTGTTGGACTTCTGTGCTCGTCATGGATTGTCCATAACGAACACCATGTTCAGGCATAAGGGTGTACATATGTGCTCTTGGCACCAGGACACCCTAGGTCGCAGTTCGATGATCGACTTTGTTGTCGTCTCATCTGATCTGCGGCCGCATGTCCTGGACACTCGGGTGAAGAGAGGGGCGGAGCTGTCAACTGACCACTACCTGGTGGTGAGTTGGCTCCGATGGTGGGGGAGGATGCCGGTCAGACCTGGCAGACCCAAACGTATTGTGAGGGTCTGCTGGGAACGTCTGGCAGAGTCTCCCGTAAGACGGAGCTTTAACTCCCACCTCCGGGAGAGCTTTGAACACGTTCCGAGGGAGGCGGGGGACATTGAGTCCGAGTGGGCCATGTTCCGCGCCTCTATTGTCGAGGCAGCTTATCAGAGTTGTGGCCGCAAGGTTGTTGGTGCCTGTCGTGGTGGCAACCCTCGAACCCGGTGGTGGACACCGGCGGTGAGGGATGCTGTCAGGCTGAAGAAGGAGTCCTATTGGGCCTTTTTGGCCTGTGGGACCCCGGAAGCAGCAGATAGGTACCGACAGTCCAAGCGGCATGCGGCTCGGGTGGTTGCTGAGGCAAAAACTCGGGCGTGGGAGGAGTTCGGAGAGGCCATGGAGAATGACTTCCGTACGGCTTCGAGGCGATTCTGGTCCACCATCCGGCGTCTCAGGGGGGGAAAGCGGTACGCGACCAACACCATTTATGGTGGGGATGGCGTGCTGTTGACCTCAACTCGGGATGTTGTGAGTCGGTGGGCGGAGTACTTCGAAGACCTCCTCAATCCTACTGGCACGTCTTCCACTGAGGAAGCGGAGCCTGGGGACTTTGGGTCGGGCTCTCCAATCTCTGGAGCTGAGGTCACCGAGGTGGTTAAAAAGCTCTGCGGTGGCAGGGCTCCAGGGGTGGATGAGATTCGCCCTGAGTTCCTTAGGGCTCTGGATGTTGTGGGGTTGTGTTGGCTTACGCGACTCTGCAATATCGCGTGGACATCGGGGGCAGTTCCCTTGGATTGGCAGACTGGGGTGGTGGTTCCCCTATTCAAAAAGGGGGACCGTAGGGTGTGTTCCAACTATAGGGGGATCACACTCTTAAGCCTCCCTGGTAAGGTCTATTCAGGGGTTCTGAAGAGGAGGGTCCGTCGTATAAATGGTAAAATGGTAAATGGAGCTTATTTATATAGCGCTTTCTAGCCCCCTGTGAGGAGCCCCAAAGCGCTTTACAATACCAGCAATCCACCAATTTATTCACACATTCATACACCGGTAGTGTAATAGTCGAACCTCGGATTCAGGAGGAGCAGTATGGTTTTCGTGCTGGTCGTGGAACACTGGACCAGCTCTACACCCTCAGCAGGGTCCTGGAGGGCGCGTGGGAGTTTGCCCAACCAGTTTACATGTGCTTTGTGGACTTGGAAAAGGCATTCGACCGCGTCCCTCGGGGGGTTCTGTGGGGGGTACTCCGGGAGTATGGGGTACCAGGCCCATTGATATGGGCTGTTAGGTCCCTGTACGACCGGTGTCAGAGCTTGGTCCGCATTGCCGGCAGTAAGTCAGGCTCGTTTCCAGTGAGAGTTGGACTCCGCCAAGGTTGCCCTTTGTCACCGATTCTGTTCATAACTTTTATGGACAGAATTTCTAGGCGCAGCCAAGGTGTTGAGAGGATCCGTTTTGGTGGCCTTAGAATCGCTTCTCTGTTTTTTGCAGATGATGTGGTCCTATTGGCTTCATCAGATCGTGATCTACAGCTTTCGCTGGAGCGGTTTGCAGCCGAGTGTGATGCGGCCGGGATGAGGATCAGTTCCTCCAAATCCGAGGCCATGGTCTTGAGCCGGAAAAGGGTAGCATGCCCTCTCCGGGTCGGGGATGAGGTCCTGCCCCAAGTGGAGGAGTTTAAGTATCTCGGGGTCTTGTTCACGAATGAGGGAAAACTGGAGCGTGAGATCGATAGGCGGATAGGTGCAGCATCCGCAGTGAAGCGGGCGCTGTACCGGTCTGTCGTGGTGAAGAGAGAGCTGAGTCAAAAGGCAAAGCTCTCAATTTACCGATCGATCTACGTTCCCACCCTCATCTATGGTCATGAGCTTTGGGTTGTGACCGAAAGAACGAGATCTCGGATACAAGCGGCTGAAATGAGTTTTCTCCGCAGGGTGTCTGGACTCTCCCTTAGAGATAGGGTGAGAAGCTCAGTCATCCGGGAGGGACTCGGAGTAGAGCCGCTGCTTCTCCACATCGAGAGGAGCCAGTTGAGGTGGCTCGGGCATCTGGTTAGGATGCCTCCTGGACGCCTCCCTGGGGAGGTGTTCCGGGCATGTCCCACCGGGAGGAGGCCCAGAGGAAGACCCAGGACACGCTGGAGGGACTATGTTTCTCGGCTGGCCTGGGAACGCCTTGGGATTCCCCCAGAGGAGCTGCTCCATGTGGCTGGGGAGAGGGAAGTCTGGGCCTCCCTACTTAGGCTGCTACCCCCGCGACCCGACCCCGGATAAGCGGACGAAAATGGATGGATGGATCAATATGAGCATGCCTACATATATGTTTTAATAACTAATTAGTTGTGCTTGATCTAGTTAATTCTGAATAATTTCAATATTTTGGTAATTTCTCATTTGATGAGTTATTTTTGATTATACGTGCAAATACAGCAAAAAATAAAAAACAAAATATTTGAGCTTTAATTATTAAACAACTATTTTGTGATTTGAGATACTGTGATCCTAACAATACAAATTGGTGTGTCGTGTTTCCTGAAGTGAATGTGAAATAAGGATTTACTCAGAAAATTAGTATATCAAAAGGAAACAATCTGTGATGGTGTGGAAAGAATGCTTTAATATAAATTAGCTTTTACTCACCGATAAACTGAGGCTCAGATTTATTAAGTTACATAATACGACTGGATGAGAGCGCTGCTCTAACAATGTTGCAATATATGAGCTGTGCCCTACGGCTGTGAGAGAGAAGTGAGTTTGATTTTAAATATTTCAGCTATTGGCAAAGCAGCAGCAAAGCAATATTCTACTTTTTTTTTAAGTCGACTGATGGTATCAACTGTGGTGCACCTGAGTGTCCTGATATTCTCCTTGTACAACAAGGAGAAATGTATTTGCTCTTGTATTCCTGCGAAGTAGCCAATAGATTCCTATCGTGCAGTCTAATTTTCTTTCCGTTAGCCTGTATCATCGCCATCAGGGAGGTTATAAAGGCATAGATTTTGCCAAAGTTAAGTTGAGTCATGACTTTTATCCTCTGCTATGTTCCTGCCAGTCTTCCTGCTGGAAACAATCCAACCCTGAAATTGTGTGGAAGGCACTTTGCAAATTGCATTGATCTTTCCCTGAACCTGCCTCCCACCTGCCGCCCATCTTAATCCCCACCCGGGCCCTTCGCCGGCGACATGCAGTAAGAAAGGAAATGACAGCTTGTGATTGCTCATCTAAGAGCCGGAGACCAGCTGTAAAACATGTACATGAATGCAAAATGTGAATAATATATTTTCTTGAGTTATTTCATGCAGTTATTAATAATTTTGTTAAATCCAATTCACATCAATGTATTTGCATACAGTTTGTAAACATAAACTAAGTCATTGTATTATCCTGACTATACTGCATTACTGTCACAGCCAAATAATTGAGGCTTTGGAAAATCACAATTGTTGTAGCTGGAATTATTTGTATCCAAGGTCAAGTTTTGTATTCAAAAACATTGGTTTAATGAGCTGCAGGACAGCATCTCACTTCATCTGTTCACATGTGTGTCTTGTGATCTTATGGTAACATTCAGTGTAATCACCTGCGATCTACAGCTGGCATCATCTAAGGATCACCGAGTGGGTCAATGAAAAGTTTGATGATTGTGCCAGTTGTGTAATTTATACACTGACTCCTACAATCCTACTGCACAATGTGATGGAAATGTATTATTAATTGAGCCGTTTCCTGATACATTCCTGATACAGTCAATATTATTTACCATACTAATAACATTTATAATCATTTTATTACTTTAAGGTAATTGTGAATGATATTACAATATTATTTTATATTATAACATTGTATTACTGTTTGTGAATCAGTTGTCAGTAGACATCTGGCTAGACCCCTATCACTGTTAGCCACCTGTATTCAGTTCTGAAAAACAATAGAGCTGGGACACAGGGGAGGAGTGAGAAGGATGGAGGAGATTTCTACAAAACAACAAACTTTGTTTAGTCAATCTGAGTGGGACAGAAACTCTGACAGGACGAGACATGAACAAGTTCTGTAATGTATGTTCTCTGTAGATCTGGCTGTTTTCCAAAGCTTTGTAATCGATTTATTGAAAATCATTTAAATTTGCACCCGATCATTTGTGAATCAGTTTTATTCTACAACAATTCCAAGGGTCAAGGTTCAATGTTCCTTATTGTCATTCGGATCACTTGTGGTACATGAGATGGAGCAAAATTGTGTACTCAAGCTCCTAGTTATACCCAGAAAAAATTATATAAAGTATAAAAAAATAAACAGTAGAACAGGTTCTAAGATGTTTGCTAAAAAAATGTAATATGATACGGTATATGAAACAGCAGCCTGAACATGAGTCTGTTGTGAACAGATGGGTATGAATATAGCAGCTTGAGTCTAACAGCTTGAGGGTAGAAGCTGTTCCTAGGTCTAGTATTTCTACATGCTCTGAAACCTCCTGCCTGAGGGGAGTGGGGCAAAAAGTGTGTGCTGGTTCAATGGGGTCCTTCATGAATGGTCAGTGTAGAACCAATCTGCACATGCGTCTAACAGAAACTGAAAGTTACTGCTTGTGTATGATGACCTGCATCAAGAGTGAGTCATTGACAGACGTGGTGGAGAGAATCTGTGATTTTTCAAAATATATACATTTTTTCTTCTTCTTTCTGTGCGGCCCGGTACAAATTGACCCACGGCCTGGTCCACGGCCTGGTGGTTGGGGACCACCAATGAACAGCCGAACCGCAGAGAGAAAGGCGCAATTTCACTCAAAATATGCATTGTGTAAACTGCAACTTAGTCCTAGTGTGACTAATTTATCTACCAGGGTCTGAGGAATTAGAGTGTTGTAGGCAGATGTGAAGTCCACAAAGAGCATACTGACGTAGGACTCCTTCTGCTCCAGGTGGGTGAGAGCAATGTGGACCACAAAGGAGATGGTGTCCTCTGTTGATCGATTCTTGCAGTAAGCATGCTGGTGTGGGTCCTCGCTGATGTCAGTGGTTGCTTTGATGTGGGCCATGACCAGTCTTTCTAAGCATTTAGCGACTTTCGGGGTGAGGGCCACTGGCCAATAGCCATTCAGACCTGTCACTGCAGAGCTCTTAGGAATTGGGATGATGGTGGTGGTCCTCACACAGGTGGGAACTTTGCCAGGGTGAGGGAGGAGTTAAAGATATCATCCAGCTGCCCGATTGATGGCGTAATTTGTGCAACAGTGTAAAAAATGATTAAAATATAATAGTAGTCAGTATATTAGCAGTGAGATAAATAAACTAACAAAATTGGGAGACTGTTGCAGATATATATTTCATGTCTTGTTAGAGGCATCTTAAACAACTGATTTTTTTAAAGTAGTAAAAAGGAATATTGGTAGTTTTTAAATTTGATTGTTATTTAAGTTGTTTTAGTTATTTTTTTTAACAAAACTGTCAAAATATATTTTTATTGCTTGAGTTGTTGTTGAATGTGCAAATAAGAATGCAAAGCTTATACTGTATATAAAATGATACCTGATTCATTACTGTCAATCACCGATCAGTCTTTTTCTAACTTATATACAAGTAGCCAAAAATAGACATTTGGCTGCCCGTAATCACTACATTAGTTTTTTAGTAAAGGCAGTGACGGGTCCCTAGGGCATTGTGCACCTCTGCTTTTATAGTCTGTGATGCACGTAATGCCCTTCCACATGTCTCTTGAGTCCTGTGAGGAGAAATGTCCCTGGATCTTCCGTGCACATGTGGCTTTGGCCCTCTATACTAGTAATCAGCTCTTTCCTAGCCATCCCCAGTCCCTGCGAGTTGCCAGCTCTGAAGACAACACCACTGGCTTTCAGCAGAGTATGGACCTCTGCATTCAACCAGGGTTTCTGGTTCAGGTAGCACATCACAGTCCTGGTGGTGGTGACATCTTCAATACACTTGCTGATGTAGCCGAGGACAACAGATGTGAATTCTTCCAGATCCAGTCTCCCTCATTTACAGCAGCCTCCCTGAAGAGTCACTGTCACTGAGCCACACAGTGATGATCTACTGTGTGGGTCTGGAACATCTTGGGGGGTCAGGAACCAGAAAGATGGATATGTGGTCCAGTAAGTTATTTCCTCATGTTGGTATGGTGTCATGCTGATAAAAATAGACAGTGTCTTTCAGGTTTACGTGGTTAAAGTCACCAGCCACCATGTAAAAAGCTTCTGGATGCTTGTTTTGAAGCAAGCCGATGTTATCGTGTAACTCCCACAGAGCATCTTTAGCATTAGCTTCTGGAGCTATATAGTCCCCAAGGATACATATAACTGAATGTACAAGGTAAATTATGTGGCTGACATTTCACAGTCAGTTGGTCTAAAGTCTCGGAGCAGAAACCGTTTATCAAAACATAGCTTGCACACCAACCTTTGATTATGTTTACGTAGATGCATAAGCCCCAACCCCTGTGCCTTCTCCGAAAGCTGGGATTGGTCTGCCCTAAAATGTAGTCTGTTGTCCAGCTGGAAGGCTGAGTACAGCATGGTGTTATTAAGCCATGTTTCTGTGAAACAAAGTATTGCACAGTTCCTCATCTCCTCTAAAACACTCACCCTTAGTCGCAGAAGATCCAAGGGCTGTAACAGCAGTGTTCCTTGTGTGTTCATCCAGACAGATAGGGGTCAGCAATTGATCATCCTGGAATAAATTTCCAACCCTGAGACTTAGGTTTTCAAAGAAGAGGGGCTGACTTTAAATGGTAAATGGTAAATGGAGCTTATTTATATAGCGCTTTCCAGCCCCCTGTGAGGAGCCCCAAAGCGCTTTACAATACCAACCATCCACCCATTAATTCAGACATTCATACACCGGTAGTGGTAGCCTGCCTTGCAAGGCGCCATCCAGACCTACCGGGAGCAACTCGGGGTTAATTGTCTTGCCCAGGGACACAACAACACATGGTGGGCAGATGCGGGATTCGAACCTCCAACCTTGCGATCAGGGGTCGACTGCCATTACCACTACACCACGGCCGCCCAACATCTGTATCCTTCACCATTGGGATCAACGGACTTTGGTTTTAGAAACTTTGATCAGGTGAGACTTAATTTAAATAAAATACTGGGTATTAATAATAATTAAGGGGTTAGGTCTCAGGGGGAAGTTGAGAGATCTGTGGATACTGGTTTGGCCCAACGAGTCCAAAGAGGGCTGTATTTACTGTTGCTGCTGTAGACCAGTCATCTGGAAGCTCTTTCTTACCACCCAGAGTATTTAACAACTCCTTTTGTGGGAACCTGTTTATATTAGTGTGTTGTGTTAATTCCCCTTGTGTTTCAGTTTTTCCTTTGGAATTCTGCTCCTGCCCAGCTCACCTGTTTATGGTTTATCTCCTCCCCAAGTGTTTGATATTTTTGTAATTAATGTCACCCTTTAAATATTTTAGTCTCCTGTGGCTCATCTTGTCTGTGTCTGCCTCCTCAGTATCTTTGTTTTCTCCTTTTGATTAATGAATACTTTTTGTTTTCAAACTGAGTTTCTATGAGTCCTCCTTGCACCTTAGGTTTCAAGACAACTAGATCGTGACAGAATGCTTCGCTCACAGAAACCTAGCAAACAGATTTCTCTATTCAAGTTTTGTCTCAAGAAACTGAGAAGATGGCTCGACTAGAAAAAGAGGAAGTTGAATGGAAGTGGCCTTTCTGGGGTGCTCGCTTGGTGATAAAGCCACCTTTTTCCAAACACACTTTGACTCTTGCTGGACCAAGTCTCCTCTGACATGTGCCTCCTCATCGAAGTCCTGTTGTGCTATGGCACCCAGCTGTTTTCCGGTGCCTCACCATTCCATATCACCATGCCCTCCTCAGGCTTCTCTCCATGCTCCAGTGCCTCATTCAACCCCTGTGTTCACCATGGTAACCTCCACATTGCAGATGTCCTCAGCTTTTTTTATTGAGAATCTGGCTCCTAATCTGCTACCATTGGAAGACCAGGTGAATCATGCACACATGTGTGGCCCTCTATGTCTCCAGGTGTTGGAGATGGTGAAGAGACGACATAGGAGACGGGATATAGTTCTTCACTTTTAATCAACTCCTATTCAACTGGCGGGAAAACCACCCAACACCGCCTTATATACCAACACAACATCCGGTCCTCTGGACCTTTCACAATAAAAGCATCCTGTAACACATTCGGTCCACTGGGTGTGAGTAGAGCCCCCTAGTGGTCCACCACACACGCCCCCCCAGAACACCCAGTAAGGTCCATCACTAGTCCCGCATTTTAGGTTTGATTAAACGACCAGAACGGCTGAACCTGGGCCCTGCAGAACCAGTCTGATGAAGCGGAGGGCTCCGAGGAGGGCCTGCAGAAGATTCGGGCTCCAATGGATGTTGAGAGTCTCTGGCAGGGGGACAGCAGTCCGTTAACAATGTGGATGGAGGTCTGCCCCTGCGAGGAGCCTGGGCCGTAACAACCTGATCATCTGACACAACATGAGCTGGTTTAAGCCTATCGATACAGACAGTCTCAGTACGACCCCCTAAATCTAAAAGGAAATGTTTTGGACCTGGTTGAAGAACCCGAAACGGTCCATCATACAAAGGCTGTAGTGGTGTCCTGTGTGCATTGTGTTTGACAAAAACAAATTTAGAGGACTCCAGACTCTTAGGGACAAATGACTGCGGTAAACAATGATGTACCGGGCCAGGGACACGAAAAGGGGCCTCCTGAGGTGAAAAATGGAGCAACGGTGGAGCAAACTGTGGTGAGGGTACCTCAGGTAAAAACTCACCGGGGACGCGCACAGGTTGACCGAAAACCAGTTCAGCCGGGGAAGAGCTCAGGTCCTCTTTGGTTGCGGTACGTAAACCCAACAAAACCCAGGGAAGACGGTCAATCCAGTTGTCACCGGTCAATGCAGCACGCAGTGCAGCTTTCAATGATCTGTGAAACCGTTCACACAAACCATTAGCTTGGGGGTTGTAAGCGGTGGTCCTGTGAACGTTAGTCCCCAGACTCTTGGCCATGGTAGACCAAAGTTCAGAAACAAACTGCGGGCCCCGGTCTGATGTAATGTCTGAAGGGGGGCCAAAACGCGCCACCCAGGTAGACAAAAATGCCCGGGCCACCACTGCAGATGTCGTGGATGTCAAAGGAACCACCTCAGGCCACCTGGTGGTCCGGTCTATCATAGTCAGCAGATGAGTAAAACCTTGTGATGGAGGCAGAGGGCCCACCAGGTCTACGTGCACATGATCAAACCGCCGACCTGGGATGGAGAAGGGTTCCAAAGGTGCTTTGGTGTGCCTGTTAACCTTAGCGCGCTGGCATGGGACACACGCTGCTGCCCACTCCTTAACTGCTTTACGCAGACCGGGCCAAACAAACTTTGAACTGACCAGTTTCACCGAGGCTCTAACACCTGGATGAGAAAGGGAATGTAAGGAGTCAAAAACGCGGCGTCGCCATGAAACTGGAACCAGGGGGCGGGGCCTGCCAGTAGAAACATCACAGAGCAGGAGGGGACCTCCGTCATTCACCTGCCGTTCCTCCAACTCGAGGCCCGTGGGCCCGGACTGGAGCTCGAGTATTTCTGCGTCGCTACGTTGGTCCGCAGCCATAGCAGAAAAATCGATGCCAACGTATACGGGAGAGATCAGCACCCGGGAGAGACAGTCGGCCACCACGTTGGATTTTCCAGCCACATGCTGAATGTCTGTAGTAAATTCAGACACCGCTGCGAGGTGGCGTTGCTGGCGAGCAGACCAGGGGTCAGAAATTTTTGACATCGCAAACACCAAGGGTTTGTGGTCAACATATGCAGTGAACCGGCGGCCCTCCAGGAAAAACCTGAAATGGCGTGTGGCCAGGTAAAGCGCCAGCAACTCTCTGTCAAAAACACTGTATTTCAGCTCATTGTCCCGCAGCGTACGGCTGAAAAATGCAAGCGGCTGCCAAACCCCGGAAACCTGCTGTTCTAACACAGCCCCCACCGCAACATCAGATGCGTCGGTTGTTAAAGCTATTTGCGCCGCTGGGGATGGATGGGCCAAAAGGGCAGCAGTGGCCAGTGCAGCTTTAGCATCACCAAATGCCTGTAGGCGTTCTGGTGTCCAGTCCACGCTGTCGTTGGGCTTTTTCTTTTTCAGCGCTCCATAGAGCGGACGCAGCAGTTGTGCTGCCCTGGGGAGGAAACGGTTATAGAAGTTAACCATTCCCAAAAATTCTTGTAGCGCTTTAACAGACTGGGGCTGTGGGAAATCTGACACCGCCTGCACTTTGTTTGGTAACGGGACGGCACCACTTGCAGAAATGCGGTGGCCCAAAAAGTCAATGACTGGCAGCCCAAACTGGCATTTCGCTGTATTTACAATCAGGCCATGTGCTGCCAGGCGCTGAAAAACCTCACGGAGGTGGGACAAGTGCTGCTCAGCCGAGCTGCTAGCCACCAGGACGTCATCCAGGTACACAAATACGAAGGACAGACCCCTTAGGACTGAATCCATCAACCGCTGAAATGTTTGTGCTGCACCTTTAAGACCAAAAGGCATGCGCAAAAACTCAAAAAGGCCGAAAGGCGTGATAACAGCGGTCTTAGGGACATCCTCCACATGCACAGGAACCTGGTGGTACCCCCGTACTAAATCTACTTTAGAAAAAATGGAGGTCCCAGCCAGGTGCACTGAAAAATCCTGGATGTGGGGGATGGGATAACGATCGTTCTCTGTGATGTTATTAAGGCGGCGGAAATCCCCACATGGACGCCATTTGCCATCTGCCTTGGGCACCATGTGGAGGGGGGAGGCCCACGGACTGTTTGAGCGTTGCACGATGCCTAAACGCTCCATGTTAGCAAACTCTTCCTGTGCTATTGCTAGCTTAGTAGCATCGAGGCGGCGTGCACGTGCGAACACCGGGGGGCCCGTTGTGGGAATATAATGTTCGACCCCATGTTTTGTGTTTGTGTTTGCAAAATCAGGAACAGTCAGCGAGGGGAATTCAGACAATAAACGCTGAAACACATTACCCGAAGCTAAAAAGTTAGCATGCATTAAAGGCCCAGCTCCTCGCGTCTCACAAGGCAGTGACGAAAAAGACACAGCGTCGATCAAACGTCTGTTAGCTAAATCAACCAGGAGCCCGTGAGCACAAAGAAAATCAGCCCCTAAAATAGGGACTGAGCTAGCAGCTACCACAAAGTTCCACTGGAAGTCCCGTTCATGGAAACGAACAGTCACCAACCTTTCGCCAAACGTCTTGATGGGATAGCCGTTAGCCGCGGTTAGCTGCGGCCCGCAGCCTTCTGCTAACCTGTCGG
>JBBPBX010054872.1:9407-23300 GCA_038048925.1 Garcialebias charrua | reverse complement strand
GTGCACGATTCATCAGAAACCAAACATGGAGCCAACTAATGAAGTAACATGGAGCCAGACAAAACACTCAGAAGAAACATATTACAATTAAATATGACATATTTTACATTCACACAGCAATACTTTACACAGCTGTAAAAGAAACGTAGTTTTTGAGGGAAGTGTGTTGCTGGATTCACATTTATCCAGTCAGGGAGTGTTCTAGTGTTTAGTTTTTTACAAAGAACATTTCTGACTGGATTCACCTGCATCTTGACCTTAAAGGTTCAAACAGATCATTGTTTGATTTATTTACACACAATTCTCTTGAAGAGTCAAATGTGATTGTGAACTTTATCACTTATTTGAATTACATTCAGTCTTTTCATGACTCAGCTCAACAATCAGATATTATTTGTCTCCTATTCACCTTCTTAACAACCTTTGTAGTTTAAAATATTATTATCTTTAAAGTGAACAATTTTTAGTCACTTACTTGTTTGACAATAATGAATAAGTCTATTAGAAATTTGAAATAAAAACTTCAGGACCAAACCTGATGCAGTCAGTATCTGTTGACCCATTCCTCTTTATTTAGGATTTCCAGTTTTGATCTTTCAAAACTGATGGCTGGAACATCTGGAAAGTCTTCATCACTTCTCTGACAATCTAAAAATATATAAACCATAAGAAAAGGTACAAACAGTTAACAAGTAACAAAAGTCCTACAGATGAAGTTCCACAAACTTTAAAGTTAAAAACTATCACAACAACGTCCAGCTATTTCCATCCTTTTGGAGCGGCTGCAGCACGACGCCTACTTTCTATTTAACGTCCACACAATCACATTTTTCTGACACGCTCTCCTTAATGTCAGGTCTACTCTGTTGCAGCTTTTAATAGAATTAATAAATATTTTAAACAAGTTGTTCAAGAAACACAAGTTGTAGGAACTGATTTGAACATCAGGTAAATATTCTAATTACAATTAAAAGAAGAATTAATGAGCAACATTTAAATTAATTTTACTGATTTATTTTCTATTAGACTTTAACAGTGAGTGTGATAACTGACTGTATTTTAATAACATGAACGTTATGATCAATTGACTTAGATAAAGGTGGGTTTTCAAACAAATCAAAACCAATTAGTAGTTTGAAGGAAATTAAGTTTCTAATGATTCAGAAAATCTGTTTTATAAAAGAAGAGAAAGCTGTAGAAACATTTGATGTATAACAAATGTAGCAGGACGACTTCAACTGTTCAAAAACTTTGTAGGTCCATAACACAAGGAACACGTGTCGTCCTTACTCTGGCATGATATGTCTAACTCAAGTTGTTGCTAAATCTCTTTCAAAATGATCAGGAAGAAGTTTGAATATTCATTTAGTTTCAGTGAAAAAATGTGTAATGTACGCATGTGCCTGAATAAAACTGGAATAATATGTGCATCTGTCCTTCATGGCCATAACAGCAACTAAAATACTGTAATTTAAAAACCAGTTCACTCACCATTTATAATTCAGACTTATACTTTTCTCCTCTTGTCTATTAATAAATACTTAGCTAAATGTTTTTGCAGGTTTTGAATTGTCTTCTGCTGAACTTGATCCACCAAAGACTGTGTGGTTCACAGAGCTTCTGCACAAATCAAAATATGAAACTTTAAATTAAAATGTGCTGAGAGAACAATAAGTATAATTTTTATGCACACTAACCAGAAACCTCCAGTGACTTTGGTCGACAATGACAAATAACACAAAGCTCTTGTAATTCTCTAAATGTACCTGTACAAAGAAACACTTGATGTTAAAATGCTATAAATGTCATTTCTGAAATTATTGTATAATTATAACTGTTATTCTTCCAAATGGTTATTGTCACTTAAAAATATTAAACATATAAATTACTTTAAACATTCCTGTTTTTACTTGAACTATGTTGCATTTCAACGAGACAAACTTCCTGCACAGTAATGATGTGATTTGTGGTAAAGTCGTACTTACCCTCACTGTTTCTACAACATCCTGAAGAACGAGCAACAAACACAGCAACTTAGGGAAAATTACATGGAAAATGTCCAACTTTGGAGGACCTTTATTTTGAAATTCCACGACATCTTGCTGACATTTGGTGAGCAACATCTGGAGATGTTCTACAGTCAGCCTGAAGTGAGACTGGTCACTGGAAACTAAGAGTTTTGTTTTAATATTAATGGAAACTTTAGGGGAAAAAATTTAACATTCTCACATAATGAACATACAAATAACCACAAAACAGAGACAAAAGTTAAATATTATGGATCCATATTCACAGGAGGACACGAAGCTGAAGTTAGCTTCCGATTCCAGCTTCCGATTCGGCAAATGACTAAAGGGACATTACAACTAATTTTTCAGTACCTTGAGCGGGTTTAATCTGCTCTAGCTCAAAAACTACAACACCTAGACTCTTCAAACCAGGACTATATTAATCTAGACTAATAGAAGAATATATAAAACTAAGTTTGAGCTTTGTGAAACGTTTTGCTGATTTGTGAAACTTCCACAAAGTTTGTTTTTCATCATTTTTTGTCTACTGGACCACATTAGACCTGGTCCAGGTCAGAAACCACAAGACCTAGACTCTTCAAACCAGGACTATATTGTTCTAGACTAATAGAAGAATATATAAAACTAAGTTTGAGCTTTGTGAAACGTTTTGCTGATTTGTGAAACTTCCACAAAGTTTGTTTTTCATCATTTTTAGGCTACTGGACCACATTAGACCTGGTCCAGGTCAAAAACCACAACACCTACACTCTTCAAACCAGGACTATATTGTTCTAGACTAATAGAAGAATATATAAAACTAAGTTTGAGCTTTGTGAAACGTTTTGCTGATTTGTGAAACTTCCACAAAGTTTGTTTTTCATCATTTTTAGTCTACTGGACCACATTAGACCTGGTCCAGGTCAAAAACCACAACACCTACACTCTTCAAACCAGGACTATATTGTTCTAGACTAATAGAAGAATATATAAAACTAAGTTTGAGCTTTGTGAAACGTTTTGCTGATTTGTGAAACTTCCACAAAGTTTGTTTTTCATCATTTTTTGTCTACTGGACCACATTAGACCTGGTCCAGGTCAAAAACCACAACACCTACACTCTTCAAACCAGGACTATATTGTTCTAGACTAATAGAAGAATACAGAAAACTAAGTTTGAGCTTTGTGAAACGTTTTTCTGATTTGTGAAACTTCATTAAATTAAATTTCATCAATGTTTATGCCTTATGCTTAAATGAATGACAGAATGACCCAGGGCACAGGTGTATGTCAAAAATAATTTAAAACTTTATTTAACATGCAACAAAAAGGCTTTCCAGGAGGCACAAAAAATTACTTGGCATGGAACTAGAAATCAAGGGAACAGGGACATCACACAGGCTGGTTTGACAGCACACTGCTCAGACAAACACTTGACGTCAAGAGGCACATTGACAACCTTCCCCTCTCAAGCTTGCATTGTTTTCGAACCACAACAGGCTATCTTCATAACCTGGCATGTCATCTACTTTGAATATATAACATTTATTCTACAGTAATAACATATTTTTTTAGAAGAATGTAAAGAAAAGCATAAATAAGAAAGTCTCTTCTTCTGTGTTTTTGTTTCACCTGTTAAACAAGTATTATTTAAGAAAATGGAAAAATGCAAAACTTAGTACTTTTTACAATTTGGTTTCAAAACTCTTTTTTTACTTTAAACATTTGAAACTTGACCAAAGTTTGTTTTTCACCATTTCACTCTTCAAACCAGGACTATATTAATCTAGACTAATAGAAGAATATATAAAACTAAGTTTTAAGTTTTTTTACTTTAAACATTTGAACGTTTCTCTAGTTCTCTTGTCAACTGCATAACCAGCTCGTCTCTCTCGCTGCAAAAAAGACATTACATTATGAAAAAATAAAATATTACTTGTCTAAATATAATGAATAGTAAAGATGCTAATACAGCTTCAGACACTCTAATTTGCTTACCTCTCCTCCATCTGGCAATGCTCAATCAGGTCCACAGCCTCAGCCCTGGTCAGCGCTTTTTTGTTGACCAATGCATTTATAGTTGCCTGTGTTACATAAAAATATGTTATTTGAAAATATCCAAATATTTATTTCATTCATAATACAGATTGATCACAAACCTTCCATTTTACTTAGCACTTTTATAACATTTATCCTTATTTCAGGCGCTGCTTCTCATTTATTCATACGCATCTGTGAAACCACTGGACATTCCACACAAAGGATATTTTTTAATTGTTTATATACTACTCATAGCCTTTTTTTTAGCCAATGACCATGAAGAAAAACATAAATAAAAGAGGATGACATGTATGAATTTGCAATGTAACTTAAGATATGTGCATAAGTGAATGTTGGTTTGTCATATGATGCACATGCAACAACACTTACTCACCTTATAGTGTGTCATTCCTTACTTAAGTACAGTATATGTTTTATTGTCCCTAAATAATTGTCATATTACTGTTGACTGAGGTAATTGATTAATGTTCACAATAAAATTTACACCTTATATGTAATCCAAATTCTGATTTTTGAACTTATTGAATACATTTAATTTTTAAATGTATTATTAATGATGAACTACATGTTAATGTTAAACATTTAATAATTACAACGGTAGCTTACCTCTGACAACATGACAACCAGCATGTACTTTATCCTGTCTAAAGAGATCATGCTCTGAACTTCAGATGACATGTCGTTGCAGCTGTCCATCAAGTCTGACAGGTATTTCATGATTCTGTCGAGTTGTGCCTCATCATCAATAAAGATTGGAACCCACCTTTCTTTCAATGTAAAATGTGGAGTCACTGTGCCGGATAGAATGTCCTTTAAAATAAAAAGACAAACGCAATTACTTTCTGAGGTCTCTTATTTTACAACAAGATTAGTAGAGCCTCCAAAGGTGATTTTGAATAAAAATTTACAGTTATCCATTTTGGTACTGTGTTTTAAAGTGATTGGCAAAATCTTTTATTTTTTAATAGATGTAAGTGTTACAAAGCAAATTTATTTAATGTGAAACAGTACACCAACCTTTTCATGTTTTATGTGAACAGAATGTTGTTGTAGTATTTTTGCTGCCCAATTCATCTATTTCTTTGCTGTTACTAATTCCATTAAATGGTT
Source organism: Garcialebias charrua (assembly GCA_038048925.1). Classification (NCBI taxonomy): domain Eukaryota; kingdom Metazoa; phylum Chordata; class Actinopteri; order Cyprinodontiformes; family Rivulidae; genus Garcialebias; species Garcialebias charrua. Next base: position 18,120 of record JBBPBX010054872.1, on the reverse strand, counting down.
ACTTAATTTTTGCATCACAAACAACCAGTGTGTGTTGTTTTCTCATATAAGGGTATGTAATGAAGAAACAAAATATAGTAATACACTTAACTGAATTGTTAGAAACACCCTAAAAGTAATAGAAGTGCATTGTAAGCATTAATCTGTAATAGATCAACAAAAGTAAGGCCTTACTTTAAGACTATTCTCAACACCTCTCTGGTCTACAATGAAGTCCACAAGCTCTTCATTCCTTTCACGTCTTGCTTGAACTGCTTCAGCTGCTTTGTCCTAAATACAAATATTAATGTAATTTTTTTTCTCCATAATATAGAACTGAAATTTAAAAATAAAAGTGAAATCATACACAAAGTGCATTCCAAAGGATCTATCATGTATGTTATTTATGAATCCAACTTTGCTGAATTGCCTTGATGGTGTTCTTATTAACTGTGAATACTTACCCTGATGAACACAATGTGTCCAACACTGGCTTTACTTGTAAATATTTTATTTATGGTTATCGCTGTAACTCCAACATCTCTACTCCTACGTTCTCCTAGTATGCCGTCATAGAAATGCCATTGTTTGTCAGTTCCTAGTTTGTGGAATGCCACAAAGTGATTTCTTGAGGCAAAGTGATAAGTAGCAGCTGCTGGCTCAAACCTGTAAGATTGAGAATTGTTATAAACCAGATAATTATTTGATTAAGTTTGATACATTACTTTACAGGTCATCAGTCCATTGTGTTAACACTTCTTTCAAAGCAGGGTTATGAGGTTATTAAAAAACTTGCTTTAACATGATATTACCCCTTTAATGGTTGGTATGGGATAAAATCCTAATATTTTTATGAAAAAATATAAACAACTTATCCAATTAAAACAATGTGATTTTATGGATTTTTTTATATTCTATCTCTCACTATTAAAATTAACATATCCTTAAAATTATATACTGTTCATGTCTCATGACAAGGAATCATACTTATCTCATGCACTGTACATATATGTAAAAATCAGCAAAACGTTTCACAAAGCTCAAACTTTGTTTTATATATTCTTCTATTAGTCTAGAACAATATAGTCCTGGTTTGAAGAGTCTAGGTCTTGTGGTTTTTGACCTGGACCAGGTCTAATGTGGTCCAGTAGACAAATGATGAAAAACAAACTTTGTGGAAGTTTCACAAATCAGCAAAACGTTTCACAAAGCTCAAACTTAGTTTTATATATTCTTCTATTAGTGTAGAACAATATAGTCCTGGTTTGAAGAGTCTAGGTCTTGTGGTTTCTGACCTGGACCAGGTCTAATGTGGTCCAGTAGACAAAAAATGATGAAAAACAAACTTTGTGGAAGTTTCACAAATCAGCAAAACGTTTCACAAAGCTCAAACTTAGTTTTATATATTCTTCTATTAGTCTAGAACAATATAGTCCTGGTTTGAAGAGTCTAGGTCTTGTGGTTTTTGACCTGGACCAGGTCTAATGTGGTCCAGTAGCCTAAAAATGATGAAAAACAAACTTTGTGGAAGTTTCACAAATCAGCAAAACGTTTCACAAAGCTCAAACTTAGTTTTATATATTCTTCTATTAGTCTAGAACAATATAGTCCTGGTTTGAAGAGTGTAGGTGTTGTGGTTTTTGACCTGGACCAGGTCTAATGTGGTCCAGTAGCCTAAAAATGATGAAAAACAAACTTTGTGGAAGTTTCACAAATCAGCAAAACGTTTCACAAAGCTCAAACTTAGTTTTATATATTCTTCTATTAGTCTAGAACAATATAGTCCTGGTTTGAAGAGTCTAGGTGTTGTGGTTTTTGACCTGGACCAGGTCTAATGTGGTCCAGTAGCCTAAAAATGATGAAAAACAAACTTTGTGGAAGTTTCACAAATCAGCAAAACGTTTCACAAAGCTCAAACTTAGTTTTATATATTCTTCTATTAGTCTAGAATAATATAGTCCTGGTTTGAAGAGTGTAGGTGTTGTGGTTTTTGACCTGGACCAGGTCTAATGTGGTCCAGTAGCCTAAAAATGATGAAAAACAAACTTTGTGGAAGTTTCACAAATCAGCAAAACGTTTCACAAAGCTCAAACTTAGTTTTATATATTCTTCTATTAGTCTAGAATAATATAGTCCTGGTTTGAAGAGTGTAGGTGTTGTGGTTTTTGACCTGGACCAGGTCTAATGTGGTCCAGTAGACTAAAAATGATGAAAAACAAACTTTGTGGAAGTTTCACAAATCAGCAAAACGTTTCACAAAGCTCAAACTTAGTTTTATATATTCTTCTATTAGTCTAGAATAATATAGTCCTGGTTTGAAGAGTGTAGGTCTTGTGGTTTTTGACCTGGACCAGGTCTAATGTGGTCCAGTAGCCTAAAAATGATGAAAAACAAACTTTGTGGAAGTTTCACAAATCAGCAAAACGTTTCACAAAGCTCAAACTTAGTTTTATATATTCTTCTATTAGTCTAGAACAATATAGTCCTGGTTTGAAGAGTGTAGGTGTTGTGGTTTTTGACCTGGACCAGGTCTAATGTGGTCCAGTAGCCTAAAAATGATGAAAAACAAACTTTGTGGAAGTTTCACAAATCAGCAAAACGTTTCACAAAGCTCAAACTTAGTTTTATATATTCTTCTATTAGTCTAGAACAATATAGTCCTGGTTTGAAGAGTCTAGGTGTTGTGGTTTCTGACCTGGACCAGGTCTAATGTGGTCCAGTAGCCTAAAAATGATGAAAAACAAACTTTGTGGAAGTTTCACAAATCAGCAAAACGTTTCACAAAGCTCAAACTTAGTTTTATATATTCTTCTATTAGTCTAGAACAATATAGTCCTGGTTTGAAGAGTGTAGGTGTTGTGGTTTTTGACCTGGACCAGGTCTAATGTGGTCCAGTAGACTAAAAATGATGAAAAACAAACTTTGTGGAAGTTTCACAAATCAGCAAAACGTTTCACAAAGCTCAAACTTAGTTTTATATATTCTTCTATTAGTCTAGATTAATATAGTCCTGGTTTGAAGAGTCTAGGTGTTGTAGTTTTTGAGCTAGAGCAGATTAAACCCGCTCAAGGTACTGAAAAATTAGTTGTAATGTCCCTTTAGTCATTTGCCGAATCGGAAGCTGGAATCGGAAGCTAACTTCAGCTTCGTGGCTTACCTGTGGCTCTTCCTTTAGACCTTCCAGTCACCCCTGAACACCCCCCACCCGCTGATTGTCATTGTAAATAAACACCTTGTATCCTGGTCTTGAGTCCTACTCCTTCTCAGTTCTCTGCTTTGGTGTTTAAAAATCTTACAAATCATACCTACAGCACCTCTGTGATAAGTTCTTTCATCTCTAAGTTATAATGAGTCCTATTTCTGTAGAATCGTTGGTAAATTCAAGGGGTGGTTAACGCCACAGTGAATGCACGAACTATGGACCGAGGCAGCAACTTGTGGGGCCTTAGAAGAAGTCATGAATGATTATGAGCATGTGTCCAGGGATAGTTTGAAGAAGGATGGTTGGTTCAGGAAGATCACTTTGAACCAGGACTTCTGTATGGAGATAAATTAGTATCAAAAATATTTACAAAAACATACCATGAGGTTAAGTGTAATGCCGTTTTCTGACCCTTTTCAGAGGGATTTCCAGAACAATATCTTTCCCATTTTGAGTAGTTTATTTTAACCATACAGTCCACAAATTAACATTTTTACAATCTATGTGTTCATTGCGTTTTGTGTTATTGTTAATATGTCTTAAGCAGGTCATGAGCCACCGTGCAGAATCAGGTATACATTGTTTTCTGTAACACAGTAAATCTTGTAACACCCAGGCATTCCAGCCTTAAATGCAAAAGTCACATGCACAGGCAGCTGATCCGTGCACGTGTTGACTGATCTGTCTAGCAGGTAACTCATGCGCCACTTCCTCAAACGGCTGAGACGAGCTGGTCTGAGTAGCCCAGTTCTCACCTCCTTCTACAGGTGTGCAGGGGAGAGCATCCTGTGCTCCAGCATCAACGTGTGGCATGGAGGCTGCACAGCTGCAGAAAGAAAAGCTCTACAGAGAGTGGTGAAGGCTGCACAGAAGTCTGTTGGAGTCAGTCTCCCCACCTCCAGATGCAGGAAGAGGGCCACCTGCATCATGAAGGACCCCACTCACCCAGCACACACACTTTTTGCCCCACTCCCCTCAGGAAGGAGGTTAAGGAGCATTAAGTGTAGAACCACTAGACTGAGGAACAGCTTCTACCCTATTATTAGACCTTGACTTGTTTAAAATTATTCACTCCCTTGTTACTTTAGTAGGTACAGGAACAGGTGCACCGTACACCTGTTCAACTGTTAACACAAATAACATGAATAGCGAAACAGCTAATCACATGCAGCAACTCGATGCCTTGTAGATGTGACGAGGACGACTTGGTGAAGTTTAAACTGAGCATCGTAGTAATGAATAAAGAGGGTTTGTGTTACTTTGAATGGGTTTGTTGGCATGAGAATGTCAGAAACTAACTATCTGCTGGGATTTTTATACACAATCCCCTTTATACAGAGAGTGGTTCAAAAACATTGAGATGACAGGCAACAGTAGCTCCAATAACCACTCATTCCAATTGAGGTCTGCAGAAAACCATCTCTGAACACAACACGTCCAATCAGGGGCGCAACTACATATTTTTGAGGTGGATGCGAAAACATCAACGGCGCCCCCCCCACCCCCTTTTTTTTTAACCTGCCGCCTCATACAGCTTTCCTCCCTTAGTCATGCACTTAGAAAATACAGTAGCAATATTACAGATTTTTTTATGTTACATATTATATCAGGTGATCATTCCAATCATAAACAAATAAGAAGTTTAATAAAGTAAAAATATATAACAATAGTGGTAATCAGTGCTCAATATTTTATGTAGAAACAATATGAAATCTTAACAGCCTGCAGTCCATGTCAGTGTTTTAACATTTATGACATTTAAACTGTTATTTTCCGTGAAAGAAGACAATGAAAGATGGTCATCAGAAATTCAAACCATCATGGTACAGTACTGTATAGGTTTTTGTTGCCTCCCTAATGTAATTATTCCTACCTGATGTCATCACTTGTCTCCTCTATCACTGACCTCGTGTCCGTCTCCTTCACCCTTTGTCTGTGGCATTCTGCACTAAGTCATATGGTCAAAAAAAATTATATTTTAGTTGTAAAAATTACAGATCTTAATACAGTTTTTAAAAATAATGTTTACATGTTATTGCTTGGGATTAAGTAGCTGTTCCCTCACTTCCACCTGCATTAGACCAACCTGTATGCCTTCCCCAGTCTGTCCTGATTCCTCTGTCATCTTCTCTTCCTTCTCTCCATCCTCACAGCTGAATGACATTAATTTTGTGTTAAGTAGGTTTAAAAATACAGCAGTCAAACTACAATAGAAATGAAACTTTAATTTAAATGATCTCCTTGTTGGATAACAGTTACTGACTGGACATTTCATCTGATCTGATTTACCAGATACATCACAATACACACCACTGTAGTGATATTAAATAAGACATTTAAACTCAGGTGTCCCTCTGCCAAAAAGGTTGGTAACATGGGTCAGGTCACCAACCTTTTTGAGTCTCAGGGTTATAGTGACACTGAGGACTAATTTGTCTGATACACATAAACTTGTACAACTCGTCTTTAATTAAAGAATCAATAATAATAAATGTACATATGAGTGAATAAATTGTAGCACTGCATTGGAACATACTGTAGTTGGGAACTGCACCACAACAGTTTAGCTTTCCTGTGTTAATGTTTCCTGTTTTATTTAGATAATCCTTACACTTAGTGTGTGGATGTGTGTGTGACATGTATCAAATAAACATTAAACAAATCACGTCTATAGGGGAGGCAACATTTATTTAACAACCAAATATGGGACGATTCCTATTAGGCTAGCTTTAGCTAACCTGAATATTTTACAATCCTCCTGTCCTGCTAAAACACTGACTGTACTTACCTAATATCTTTTAACCACATTGAAAGGCTTTTTTTCAACTTCCTTCTCCCTTTTTCTGTTTTGCGCCCTTTTTTTTTTGCCGCTCCAGTGCACGAGTGAAAAATAAATAAATAAATAACGCGCCTATGGGCGCGTGTTCACAGCAGCACCTGTGTGTAGGGAGAGCAGAGAGATAGGAGGAGGGAGGTGAGGGAGCAGGGGGGGGGCGCCTAATCAGTGCTGTTGACCTGTTATTGATCATTTCATGCAGTTAAAGAAAATGCCTGATAGAAAAACGTTTTTTTGTTTTCTAGAGACGCTTTTGACGCCCCTTAAGTCCAGCGCCCCCATGGGGTGCATCCACGGCATAGCGCCCATTTGCGCCTCTGCGTCCAACATTGAAGTAGATGGTCTACGACAGCTGGAACAACTGCTGCCCCTCCTGTGAGCTAAGATCAAGAAACTGAGGCTACAACAGCGCTGGTCACTGGTCAGTACTATAAATAGCGTCCTACATATGAGACATCAGCAAGTAGTCAGATTTCAGGCAAGTGGATCTTGGAGTACAATACAATTAGCGCTGCAGTTGAGGTTTGCACAAATTAAAAACAGCAAAAAATAAAAATAATATCCAAGAAGCTTTGTTGCTATGGGACTTCAGAGGTCCAGTGATGGCTGATATGCTGACAAACCTCAAATGAAAGGTATTTGGTTCTCGCTTCCAGCGCCGATTATGCAGGAAGAGAAATGTGGTCATTGGATTCGACTCTGGCTTTGTTCAGACAAATGTGAACAGGAACGTGTTTAGTATGACATGTTATTTAAAACCATCAAAATTACCATCACCATCCTGGCGTTCTCTACCTGGGGTAACGTGAAATCAGTCTAGAAGTAGTTTATCTCTAAAATCAGCAAAACAATGGAGAAAACTTAAATTTCCTTTCTGTTTCCAAGCCAAAAATTTATTGTGGTAATACAAGAACTTAGAACATCCATTTTTTTAATTTAAGTTTTCACTTTTGAAAAACAAAGTAATAGAACCACTAGCTATCTTAGGGCTTAGATAGCTGAAGGCTAACACTGGCTAACAATGAAGCTGCTGGAAAAATCACTCATCGGGCCTTTGACATCAAATCTGATTGTGAGGAACAGGTTTTGCTACTTTTTCTGGACTCACTTTCTAGGAATGTTTCTGAATTGCCTATATGACGTTCAAAAATGAAAATGACATTTAATCAGTTAATCCTTGTTTTTATTTATATGCTAACATGAATATATAGTTTTATACTTGGTACCTTTACATAAAAACATGCTTTAACCTCTCAGACCAGCTGAGTGAATACAAACTCAGACTGTGTCCTCGAAGGTATTTTTTTAATCATAATAAATGTATGAATTTTAAAAAGCTTGTAAAAAACCACTAACTTTATGAAAAAATAATTTTAAGCATTATATATATATATATATATATATATATATATATATATATATATATATATATATATATATATATATATAAAATATATATTTCTCACCCTCCGCGGGTGGTCTCCATCATTCTCTGAGCTCGGGTCCTCTACCAGAGGCCTGGGAGCTTGAGGGTTCTGCGCAGTATCTTGGCTGTGCCTAGGACTGCACATTTCTGGACTGAGATGTCCGATGTTGTTCCAGGGATCTGTTTTAGCCACTGCTCCAGTTTGGGGGTGACTGCCCCAAGGGCCCCAATGACCACAGGCACCACTGTGGTCTTCACCTTCCAGTTCTAATATATATATATATATATATATATATATATATATATATATATATATATATATATATATATCCATCCATCCATCCATTTTCTTCCGCTTATCCGGGGTCGGGTCGCGGGGGTAGCAGCCTAAGTAGGGAGGCCCAGACTTCCCTCTCCCCAGCCACTTGGAGCAGCTCCTCTGGGGGAATCCCAAGGCGTTCCCAGGCCAGCCGAGAAACATAGTCCCTCCAGCGTATCCTGGGTCTTCCTCTGGGTCTCCTCCCGGTGGGACATGCCCGGAACACCTCACCAGGGAGGCGTCCAGGAGGCATCCTAACCAGATGCCCGAGCCACCTCAACTGGCTCCTCTCGATGTGGAGAAGCAGCGGCTCTACTCCGAGTCCCTCCCGGATGACTGAGCTTCTCACCCTATCTCTAAGGGAGAGTCCAGCCACCCTGCGGAGAAAACTCATTTCAGCCGCTTGTATCCGAGATCTTGTTCTTTCGGTCATAACCCAAAGCTCATGACCATAGATGAGGGTGGGAACGTAGATCGATCGGTAAATTGAGAGCTTTGCCTTTTGACTCAGCTCTCTCTTCACCACGACAGACCGGTACAGCGCCCGCTTCACTGCGGACGCTGCACCTATCCGCCTATCGATCTCACGCTCCAGTTTTCCCTCATTCGTGAACAAGATCCCGAGATACTTAAACTCCTCCACTTGGGTAAGGACCTCCTCCCCGACCCGGAGAGGGCACGCTACCCTTTTCCGGCTCAAGACCATGGCCTCGGATTTGGAGGAACTGATCCTCATCCCGGCCGCATCACATTCAGCTGCAAACCGCTCCAGCGAAAGCTGTAGATCACGAGCTGATGAAGCCAATAGGACCACATCATCTGCAAAAAACAGAGAAGCGATTCTAAGGCCACCAAAACGGATCCTCTCAACACCTTGGCTGCGCCTAGAAATTCTGTCCATAAAAGTTATAAACAGAATCGGTGACAAAGGGCAACCTTGGCGGAGTCCAA
>JBBPBX010054871.1:7069-23300 GCA_038048925.1 Garcialebias charrua | reverse complement strand
TGTCTTAGTCCCCTGGAGCAGTTATAAGGATCCCTTCACACTAGATGACGACCCATTTGTAATGTAAAACATCTGTCAGAATATAATTTGGCAGCACGGTGGCGCAACTGGTAGAGCTGCTGCCTCTCAGCGAGAAGGTCCAAGGTTCACATCCCGGCCGGTCCGGGGGCCTTTCTGGGTGGAGTTTGCATGTTCTCTCCGTGCATGCGTGGGTTTTCTCCGGGTGCTCCGGTTTCCTCCCACAGTCCAAAAACATGCATGTTAGGCTGATTGGTAACTCTAAAATTGACCCTAGGTGTGAGTGAGACCGGTCCCTCTTGTAAATGAGTCCCCGTGGCTCAACGAGGATAGCCTGTATAAATAAAAGTTGAATGAATAAGCGGTTTTGCAGGATCTTGGTTCAGTCTTCAGGTGTGTATTGGGAATGCAGTTGACTCCCATTTAAGGGTGATTGTGTAGTAGGTCGGATAGGTGCAGCGTCCGCAGTGAAGCGGGCGCTGTACTGGTCTGTCGTGGTGAAGAGAGAGCTGAGTCAAAAGGCAAAGCTCTCAATTTACCGATTGATCTACATTCCCACCCTCATCTATGGTCATGAGCTTTGGGTTGTGACCGAAATAACGAGATCTCGGATACAAGCGGCTGAAATGCGGCTGAAATGAGTTTTCTCTGCAGGGTGTCTGGACTCTCCCTTAGAGATGAGGTGAGAAGCTCCGTCATCTGGGAGGGACTCGGAGTAGAGCCGCTGCTTCGCCACATCGAGAGGAGCCAGCTGAGGTGGCTCGGGCATCTGGTTAGGATGCCTCCTGGACGCCTCCCTGGTGAGGTGTTCCGGGCATGTCCCACCGGGAGGAGACCCAGAGGAAGACCCAGGACACGCTGGAGGGACTATGTTTCTCGGCTGGCCTGGGAACGCCTTGGGATTCCCCCGGAGGAGCTGCCCCAAGTGGCTGGGAAGAGGGAAGTCTGGGCTTCCTTACTTAGGCTGCTACCCCCGCGACCCGACCCCGGATAAGCGGAAGATAATGGATGGATGGATGGATGGATGGATGGATGTGTGGTAGGTCCACGATGGGTTTGAGGATTTGCAAATATTCTGTATTGAGGTTGTAGTGGTTTATTATTGTGGGAACAGGGTATGATTGTCTTGGCTGGCGTGGAAGATAGCATGGTTGCATCAGTGGCAACATACATCCACAATGTGGTCCTCTTATTTACCTACATGGGGCGGCCGTGGCATAGTGGTAATGGCAGTCGTCCCCCGATCGGAAGGTTGGAGGTTCGAATCCCGGTTTCCCACACCATGTGTCGTTGTGTCCCTGGGCAAGACACTTAACCCCGAGTTGCTCTCGGTAGGACTGGAAAGGCGCCTTGCATGGCAGTCTGCCGCTACCGGTGTATGAATGTGTGTATGAATGGGTGGATGGTTGGTATTGTAAAGCGCTTTGGGGCCCCTCATCAGGGGCTAGAAAGGGCTATATAAATAAGCTCCATTTACCATTTACCTACATGGCTTGATTGAGAATTTGGTAGATTGCAATCACATTAGAGACAAGGTAATGTAAAAACCTATTGCAGAGTGATGCCATTAGCTATAGTGCTGTGCTATCATGGTATAATCTTCTAGATGCAACCTGACATAGACTGATTCTGCCAAAGGGAGCCTAAGAACTTGCATGTTTGTTTTTGCAACAGGAGAATTGTGTGATTATGCCGACAATGATGAACTAGTAGAAGCTATGTGTTCCTTTGGTTTAATTTTGAAAGCTTAGTTTAAAAGTGCTACCTCAGTTAATGTTTGTGTTTTGTTGTTATTTTTATCACCTTGCTGATAGTTTTGAACACTGTGTGTGTGTGCACATTAAGACCAAGGATGCTCCCAAAACCATTTTTGATTTGTCTGCTACTCTTCAAACATTTGCAAAGTGCACAATGTTCATACTCTAAATCCTCGCCCTCTATATTACCTTTAATAAGCCTTACAGTTTGTTTTAAAGTATCCCGTATGGTGTCATGTAGTCTTCAGGCTTTTTGTGTCTGTCTTCAGCTGCCTCTGATAAATTTGTTCCTGGGATCAGTTGAACAATTCATAAGCTTTGTCACCAACTTGCATAACTGTTCTGTGGACTGAACAAGTCCACAGAACAGTTATGCAAGTTGGTGTCTGCGTAACTCGGCTTTTCATCAAAAAAAAATTATATATTTTTTTTTAATGGGAGATGCGCCGTAACCACGAAGCGTCATAACTCGAGACCGTCGTAACCCGAAGACTACCTGTAATATTGAATTTAGCTTGTTTTTTTTGCCTCATATTGTATACTCTGTCACTTCTGTGGGTGTTAGAGACTCAAGATAGTCATAATATAATCTGCTATAGGTTTAAATGTTTTGCATAAGTATAAACACATGAGAAATATTTATTTTTGTTTATTGTACAGCAAGTTTATCTACTGTCTCTTTTGGGCTAAATAAAATTCATAACTAGAAGCATTGGGAGAGCGCACACCTCTGCCAAGACGTAAGGGTCACTCACACAGTAAAATCTTGCACACAGACAAGAATCCTTTAAAGTATAAATCATTTCTTCTTTGTAACAACCTCTATATTTCCTGAAAATTTAATAACAATCCGTTCCTAACTTTTTTTTAGTAATCTTGTGCACAGACAAACAAATCAACACTACTGAAAACATGACCTCATTGGCAGAGGTAACCATTTATCTCATATATTGCAGCAATGAATTGTGCTTTTTTTTTTGTTCATATCAGGTTTAGCTATAAATTATCAACTGTAGTTAAGTTATCACTGCTAATCATGAGGTACATGATCTTTTTATTTTAAGTCTGTTCAAAACAATTTACTCTTAATTTAGTAATTGTAATTGGCAAATATTTATTATCCGTTTCTTTAGACGACAGAAGAACTTGAGTGTGTGGAAGACATCTTAAGGGTAAGTTCTGCTGCTTATTCTTGCATTTACAGTAGAAGTGCACCTAAATCACGTTTTGAAATTTTAACTGTTGAGCAGGACAAACTGAAAGCTCTTTCACAAACGTGTTTCATGAAATGGCTAAAAAGACCAGTATTTATGTCTTTATCTCTGTCTGTTCATAAAACACTCGAAGAACTGACCACCTCTTTCACAGATGTGTGCTTTTCGAAATTAAGCGAGCATTGCTGAACCAAAAAAGTTTAGACCAGAACTTGACTTCGTTGGCAGAGACCGCAAAACATTAAATGTGTCTCCCTGTATCATCTTCAAATCTTGACGAATGAACCCAGTTTAGCCTGATGCATGCTCAATAATCCAGGTAGAAAATTCTAAAAAAAAGCTAAGTCTGGTCCTCTGGACCAGAGGGTGAGAGGGTGCTATTTATAAGACTGAGATGAACACAGCAGCTCAGACTGAGGAAGTCTTTCGGACGAAAGACGAAACGTTTTTACAATTTTTTTGCCTTTTTTTTTTTTTTTTTTTGAATGTCCAGAGGACCAGACTTAGCTTTTTTTAGAACCCAGTTTAGCATTTTTCATTTTGGCTATCTAGTACTTTTAACAACAACAAAAAAAAGTGTGTCATCATTGAGCTTCCCTCAGTACTAAATCTGTTTATTGTTGTTTTAAATCTGTGAATCTGTTGAATAGAATGGATCATTTTTTAAACATATTTTCTGAATATGCTGTCACAGGAAATGACTCACTCTTGGCCCCCTCTACTGACAGCTATACACACACCTCGTTCTACTCAACCCTCCCAATCTCCATTCCCAGCCAAGGTGAGAGATCACAGGTTGATATTAATGGGTTATGTTATTTGTCATAGGTTAACACAAAGTCAACTGTGCAATGAAATGGTCAGGACGATAAGAACTGACTGGACTCGCTACAAACAAAAAAAAAGTAACAACAAACAAGAACTACTAAAGCATACAATAAGGGTACAAAATAAAGTACTAAAAAGTGACAAAGAAAAATAAAATTGACAAGGTCCAAAATAAATATTGCAAACAACAACATGGTAGGTAGAATATAATGGTGCAAATAGAATGATTTTGTATGGAAAGTATTTCAAGGTAGTAATATAAGCTTAAACGCACATGATATGTAATGTACATAACCAACATAAAGTACACAGGTTGTGTGACAGGTTATTGCACATATAGGGAGTAACATTGAGATTAATTGAATTATGATGGCAAGGAAGTGACATACACGATACAGCCACATAGTGCAGCAGCAATAAACATATGTCACAGCTGTGGCTTGGTGCAAAGTCATTGTCAAGAGTTCAGTAATCTGACAGTTTGTGGATAATGACTGTCTTTGAGTCTTTTCATGCACAATGGGAGACTCCTGTATCATCTTCCTGAGGGTAGTAGATGGAAAAGTCCTTGTGCTGGGTGGGTGTGGTCCTTAATGATGCTGCGTGCTTTACGCAGACATCGGCTGTGGTAGATGTCTTGGATGGTGTTGAAACTGCTACCAGTGATGTCCTCTGCTGTTTGCACCACCCTGTAGCCGTTTTCGCATTGACCAGCCCTTAAAGGCCCGGGTGGCCCCGCCCCGCCCTCTAACCCGGGTTCAGCGTGTCCGCATTTTCCTTTTTTTCCCCGGCTCCGCCCTCGTTTTGGAACCATCTCCACCGTGGTTCCATCGGACCGCGGCCCGACGGGCCCAGTTTACGTCATGTACTGCTCACATTTGATTCGTTGTTTGCAGCAGGGGCTGGACTGCTTCGTGTAGGGGCTGGACTAGGTGCGTGTTGAGTCATCAACTGCGACTGCTGTTAACCTCGCGTTCTAACAACAACCTCCATTTTAGAAAACAGCATGTCTACCTCCCAAGCCCCCGTTGCGTGCGTTCCGTGGTCAAATGATGAAGTAAGCTTCTTCCTAAATTACCTCGCAGACGAGCGTGTGCAGAGGGAGCTGGACAGCAGCACACGAAATGAAAAAGTGTTCAAGCGTGCCTCAGAGGAAATGGCTGTAGCTGGCTTCACTCGGACCTCCAAGCAATGCCGGGAGAAGCTAAAGAAGATGAAATCAGACTACCGGACCATGAAAGACCATAACGGTAAAAGTGGAAGAGGAAGGAAGGATTGGCGCTGGTTCAATAAAATGGACGAGATCTTTGGAAAACGGCCATCCAGCAACGGTAGCCAAATGGCCCTCGACTCAGCCACCCAAATGTTGGAGAGCGAGATGGAAGGTGAGCTGTTGTTACTTGTGTTTATTAGTCATCTTATGTCTTCCTAAATAAACTCAAAAACGTGTACAGGCTGCTGGGTTTGTGGCTACTTTTCTGGCTAGCTATTGTTAAGCCACGCTTGCTGCAGCAGCTAGCCTCTTAGCACAACAGGCTAGCTAGCCTAGCACAACATGCTAACGTAGTTCGTGTAACGTGTGTTTTTTCTTATAAATTAGATCAATCGATGCCGTCTTCAACGCCAGCAGAAACTCCTGAGTCCTCTTCTACCGCCTCAGATGAGCAGACGGGTGAATTGTGTTCACAACCAACCACACCGCCAGTGTGCTCAGCTGCGAGGGCCTCAACTCCGGACTCCGCAGCCTCGACTTCACGTGCTCAGCCAGGTGGGCTCAGTGTTTGTTTATGTAATGAAAATAACCCGCCAAAAAAATAAATGTAATTCTAGCATAAAGACTGAACTTCTAACTAACGAGCGAACTAACAATAACTTTTGTAGGACATATAACTGTAGACAACTTTCTAGTTGTTCTCCAAATGTGGGTATGTGATTTAATAAATCAATGTTTGGCATTTTAATAAATGACACAAAACAATACATACTTAAATAAAAGTAGAAATATATGTCCTACATAATGCTTAAGAAAACAAATGCATATTTATTTCAGCGAGCAGCATTACTTTGATAAGAAAAAGGAGAAGCTTAAAAAGGCAAAGCAAAACATTTTAATATATTGACAGAAAATCATGTGTTAAAAGTAATAAAAGGAATATATATATATATGATGAATATATATATTTCTGCTTTTGTTTATTATCATGTCAGCTTGTTCTTACATTGATAAGAAAAAGGAGAAGCTTAAAAAGGCAAAGCAAAACATTTTAATATATTGACAGAAAATCATGTGTTAAAAGTAATAAAAGGAATATATATATATATATATATATATATATATATATATATATATATATATATATATATGACGAATATATATATTTCTGCTTTTGTTTATTATCATGTCAGCTTGTTCTTACATTGATAAGAAAAAGGAGAAGCTTAAAAAGGCAAAGCAAAACATTTTAATATATTGACAGAAAATCATGTGTTAAAAGTAATAAAAGGAATATATATATATATATATGACGAATATATATATTTCTGCTTTTGTTTATTATCATGTCAGCTTGTTCCTTCATAGACAGAAGTATTTCCAAATGTGTGTGTAATGTGCAATGCTCTGTGCCGGTTTTCAGGTATGCGTTTCAGGAAACGAACACGCAACACCTCATATGCAGACTACATCCTGGCAATGCATGAGGAGTCTCGTGAGGACCGTATACAACGGGACCGCCATATGGACCAAGAGATGCAGATGTATGACCGGCAGGTGAAGATGTTGGCAGAGGAAGGACAGAAGGATCGTGAGCTGGAGGCTAGCATCCGTCAACAGGAGTTGGTGAACTGGAAGGCAGACTCAGGGAGCTTGAGCCGCATAGCCGACTCCTTTGCCAAGCTTGTGGATGTGCTGGCTGCCAGAAAGTGAATTATTTGATATAAGCTTTAAGATTTTATCCTTCTTCATATACTTTTAAATATCGGGTGTGCATTTTTGGGTTGTTGGGTGGAGAAGCTGTTTATTTCACAGTCTTCCTTCTAAGTTGTTTGTCTACGCTATCATTCTTCTGCAATAAAGTGATTCCTTAAAATTTCGCTTTACTTGCACATGGCTGTGAACAGCAAACACACATAAATAAATTTAATGGAGATACATGTATAGTATATATGCTGTACACAGTACATACACTGTACACAGCACATATACTGTATGCAGCACATATATTCTATATATACTGTATATGCGCTGTATATATACTGTATACAGTATATGTATTGTGAATATACTGTATGCAGTTGACATACTGCATGCAGTTTTTTATACTTTATAGACATATGTACTGTATACAGTACATGTACAGTATTTGTACTGCATGCAGTATGTCAACTGCATACAGTATATTCACAATACATGTACTGTATACAGTACATGTACAGTATTTGTACTGCATGCAGTATGTCAACTGCATACAGTATATTCACAATACATGTACTGTATACAGTACATGTACAGTATTTGTACTGCATGCAGTATGTCAACTGCATACAGTATATTCACAATACATGTACTCTATGGAGTATATATACTGTATACATATACAGTATATATAGAGTATGCGTACTGCATACAGTATATGTACTGTATACAGTTATACTGTATACAGTACATATACTGTATATATAATGCATGAAGTATATAAACTGCATGCAGTATATTCACAATACATATACTGTATACAGTACGTATACTGTATGCAGTACACATACTGGATATATACTGTATATGTATACAGTATATGTATTGTGAATATACTGTATGCAGTTGACATACTGCATGCAGTTTTTATACTTTATAGACAGTATATGTACTGTATACAGTACATGTACAGTATATATACTGCATGCAGTATGTCAACTGCATACAGTATATTCACAATACATATACTGTATGGAGTATATATACTGTACATATACAGTATATATAGAGTATGCGTACTGCATACAGTGTACTGTATAGTTATACTGTATACAGTACATATACTGTTTATATAATGCATGAAGTATATAAACTGCATGCAGTATATTCACAATACATATACTGTATACAGTACGTATACTGCAGTACACAGACTGTATATATACTGTATATGTATACAGTATATGTATTGTGAATATACTGTATGCAGTTGACATACTGCATGCAGTTTTTATACTTTATAGAGTATATAGACAGTATATGTACTGTATACAGTATATGTACTTTATGCAGTTTATCTACTGTACTGAGTACATATACTGTATAGAGTATATATACTGTATAGTGTATATATACTGTACATGTATATGACAGTGTACGAATAGTATGTTATATATTTAAAATACATATGTGTATTCAACCAACAACAACTGACATTTTGTGTACTTTTAATGTACAGTAAATCAGACTGTCATACAATGTTTACATTTAATGAACAGATAGGAATATGGACATTTCAAATCACGTTACGTTGCAGCAGCTGGACAAGGGCATTGCGTACAGCAGTTCCTGCTCCACCTACATTTGCAGCGCCTCCAGCACGATGTGGGCCAGCGGGTTCCACATCCCAGGTGTCATCATAAGGCGCCCCATGACTTTCGCACAGATTGTGCAAAGCACAGCAAGTTGTCACCATAATTCTTACAAGGTCTATGTCACACTCGTTCTTCTGCAACAAACAACGCCACCTTCCTTTCAACCGTCCGAAAGCGTTCTCAACCACTACTCTCGCCCGACTGAACTTGAGGTTGTAGGTTTGCTGCTCCTGTGTTAAACGTCCATTGTCAGAAAAAGGCTTCATTAGCCAGTTCTGTAACGGGTATGCAGAGTCTCCGAGGATGTAATAGCCGACACTGACACCCTCGATGTCTCTGGTGTGCGGTGGAAAAAGCCGCCCTTGCGCTGCCAGTTCCCCCAGCGAAGACAGTCTCATCACTCTGGAGTCATGCAAACTACCTGGCTGTCCAGAACTGATGTTCCAGAAGTGGCCCTCTCCATCGACAACACCCTGAAGGAGAATTGAGTGGCAGCTCTTGCGGTTAAAATAGTCTTTGCGGTACTCAGATGGTGCTTTGATGGCAATGTGGGAACCGTCAACAGCACCCACACACTGGGGGAGACCCCACCTCTGCTCAGAATAGGCTGCCATCTCAAGAAAGCGTTCAGGAGTTGGAAATTTAATAAGCTCTGGTACCAATATATCATGAAAAGCTGTACAAAACTCTTGAACACAATTACAAACTGTAGTTAGGCCTACACCAAACAGATGCCCAATGCTCCTGTACTCTGATCCTGTAGCTAGCTTCCACAGAGCTATCCCTACTCTTTTTTTTAATCCCACACACTTTCTGAATGTAGAGTCTTTCCGCTCCAATGCTGGACGTAATTTGGAGCAGATGTAATTAAAACTTTCCTCAGACATACGGAAGTTTTCAATCCATTGCCTTTCGGTGAATGTTGGTACCACATTGTCCCACCAGTTAGAGCTGCGTTCGTAGGCCCAGACAGACGGTCCCCGTGGGCAGCACATCATCTAAATCGGACAACAACAAAATAAAAACATTACTAATGACTTAACAGTAAGTTCAAATATAGATGAACATCTAGACCAGGGGTCACCAACCTTTTCGAAACTGAGAGCTACTTCATGGGTACGGAGTCATACAAAGGGCACCAGTTTGATCAACTCTTCGGAAATAACAAAGCATAAATTGAAAAAAAAGTATAATAAACATATTTTTAAGAACATATTTTTAAGATAGACATTTTAAAATATATATAAATACAAAAAAAAGAATAACAACTGAATAAAATGAAATTTTAAATGCAGCTAAGTAGTGAGTTGTGCTATTTTTAGAACAGGTCCGAGGGCACCTCAAATGGTCCTTGGGGGCACCCGGGTGCCCGCGGGCACCGTGTTGGTGACCCCTGATCTAGACACATGTGCAGGGCCATTAGTGTTCATTCAGATATACTAAATAGCAACTACTTTCAAAACAAATAAAGTAACATCGAGCTAATTATGCTAGCTGGCTAACCGCTTACCAGTCGACGCTGTCTCGCTGTTTCACGTTCCTGTACGGCCATGGAGAACCTTCGGTACCAGTGTAATCTACGTCGCCTCGCGATTTTTCGTCTGACTCGACATCTCTCTCGACGTTTACATATCGCTTTCAGTACTGCAGTGTGTAACTGAAGCGCTTCGATCAGCAGCATCAACACATACATGAGCTCCGTGTCCTCCATGTTCTGAGTTGTTGATGGGTCGCAGACAAACTGACGTCATATCCTTTTTGAGCTTTTCGGCAAGGACACTCCACCCACGTCAAGAGAACACCACACCCTCTTCAAGGCTTGCTCTACGGACAGTGCGTAATAAACGAGGGCGGGCCAGGGCTGGCTCTGGGCCAACCAGAGCAGCGCAGGGCCTTGGAGGGCTGGCCAATGCGAAAACGGCTTCTGTAGACCTTTCCGACTCTGACTGGTGCAGTTCCTGTACCACCCTGTGATGCAGCCTGTCAGAGTGGTGCACTCATAAAAGTTAGTGGGAATGCTGGTGTTCATATCAAACTTCTTTAGTCTTCTTAGGAAGGTAATAGCCTAACTGCACATAGGTTTGCAGGTTTTCTAGTTTTATTTTAATATATTCTCCAGTTTTATTTACTATTTACTTATTATGTGGACAACACTTTGGTTCTGAGGGTGTTTAAAGTGCTCTATAAATGAAGCTTGTATGGTATGGTACTGGTATGGTACTATTTGTTCATCTAGTCAAACATAAAAAAGCCCAAGTTCAATTTTTTTCTCCATGTAGCGTACTGTAATGTAAAACCATATTTCCATAATAAAATTCATGTATTTGGTGTGTTGTAGAAAGCGTAACGTTCAGTAAGCCCTTGCAGCTTACATATTATCAAATAACTGCTTATTTAATATTTAGTGTAAACACTAAATATTATTGCATCCTGAAGGAAAATACCCTTTCTTTTTATCTTATCTTCTTCTGGTGAAAACTTGAAGTGGCTCCAGATGACTTATTAGCAGTATGTTTTTACTGAAACCACAAACGTTTTATTCTCATGTAGATAAACAGATTATAATTTTAAAAATCCAATGAGATTCATCACACTCTTTGCAACTTTTTTTTTTTTTTTTTTACGTAAATGATATATATTTCTCTCATGACCATATTTTTACATCTCAAAAGGGGAAACAAATGTGGTTGGTGAATCAGCGTTTTGTCTTTTTAATCAGTTTAAACTTTTACATGTCTTGACATGCTAAGCTCCTGTTCTGTAGCATGTTAATGACTTGAAAAGGCTGATAAAACATAAACCCTGCTGTTAAGGCAGTTACCTGTTTATTATAAATACAAATATACTCTAATATTAGTTTAATATTTGACTTCTGTGTTGACAGGAAGCAGAACAAATCACATTATGTCCAGAACAAAGTGAGTAATTATAGAAACCATAAGAGTTTATCAGAACTGTGTATGCTACATTCACATCAGTGTCTTTATTTTCTTTTTTTCCAAGGATCGAGTTTGTTTTTGTGTGTGCGTGCATGTGTGTGGGATTAATATTTATCATTTGTTCTTTTTTTTTTTTCTTTTTTTTTTAGAAACTCCTGATATCTCTCCTGTAGATCTGTCTCATTTCAACAAGCAGAGCTCCTCAGTGTGAGTGGTTGAACTTTTTTTGTTGGGATTTCATAATTTAATGTTGATCATTCAGTGGCGTTTTATCAAAACTGCTAATGTGTTTATTACATTTAGTCATCAGTTCATCACCAATTGAGTAATCACATTAGTCACAGAAAGAAGGATAAATGTACACACAGTTCACAGTAAACTGTTTACATAATTTGAATAATTTAAATAAGAATTAAAGAACATGATAAAAGGGCTGGTAAAGAGAATTGTTTTCGTTTTTAGTTTAAGGTATTGTTTTGATCAGAAATATTTTGAAAATTACCATTAAAACATTTAATTATTTTAGCAAGTTTTACAGTTGTGCTGCTGTATATCTGTATTACAGTCCAGTGAAAGCTGCACATTCCAGTGATGCAGAGATGTTGAACTCCAATGAGTCAGAGAGCAGCCGTGAGTCGGACAGTGAAAGCTCCACCGAGGAGACACTTCAACTACCAGAAGGCAGCTTAGTTAAAACTGAGGTAATATATTACTAGTGCATGCACAGAATAAAGAACTTGCATGTTCTTTTTATTTCCCTAAATCACAATGCTTGTGTTTTAACAGCCTGACGCTCCAGCAGTGAATTACAGTGACTGGCAGCTGGTGCACTTTATCAGGTCCAGTCAACAAAAGTCCAACGCTGATTCATCTGTCTCTCAGAGCCCCTCTCACAAGCAGCTGCTGCCTGCTCATAGCTCCAAACTGGCCAGTGGAGAGACCAGTAAGACATCTACGCTTTCCAAACTTCAGCCTTTTTCTGAACAAAAAAAGTCAGATGATGACCCGCCGGTTCCTCAGAGGTGCAAGGAAATCCACCAGAACAATTACCTCTGTCAGCAGAGTCTCAAAAAATCCCTTTCTCCTGAAGTGGGTTGCTTTAATAACCCCCTGAAACTCTCAAAGCAAGCGACAGGTGGCTCAGATCACACTGAAGCAGCACGTGATGTTAAGTTTGAGGACGTTGCAACCACGCAAACAAAAAAAGAGTTGTGTTTTCCAGACAGACCCAAGGTAAAGGCGAAAACGAGCCATCGGAAGAAGGGCAGCACTGACATAAAAAAAGACATTAAAAGGACTAAATACACCAAAGTTGTTGAGAAGCAGAAGGTTGAATCAAAAGTCACACCTGTGCTGTACGGCCACTGTCCATTGTGTGGTGTGAGTTACCCCAACACTTGTTCCTGCCCCACCCAGAGTCCTGCTCAGCCTGCTGAACCATCTTCTGCCCCACCCATCAAAACCAGCTGTAAAAAAAACAAAAAAGAGACTGTACAACAGAGCAGCAACAAGGTACCTCCTAAATCAACTTTCAAACACTTGGAGAAGTCTGGAAATGTAGCCAAGGCTTCCCAAGACAAATCTCAGCTACCTAGATCCCTATTGGTCAAGATAGATCTAAGTCTGCTTGCACAGGTACCCCAGACGTCCATCAGTCACAAAGGGACTCCCAGCAGTGCAAAGAGACCTGTGTTGGTCTTAGAGAACCATGAAGAGGGCGGCAACGCACAAAAAAACACCAAAACCAGAAAAAAGGCTCAAAATGTGAGTAATATGAAGTGAGTGGCTTCACTTAACGGAAAATATATTTGATTGTTTGATTATTTTCATTTAGGTTGAGGAGGGAAGTAAAACCCTCCCCAAGAAGAAACAGAAGCTGGATAACAAGAGTATCTCAACACCTCATGCTTCTGTGAAAGTAGAGTACGTCTTGTGTCTGACAACCAGGATTTTGCTCTTCATTGTATATTGGGTGTGTACAATAATTACCAGTCTCATCATCACTTACAGAAGTTCCACCAATCTGCCTGGGGCACGGGCGCAAAAGAAGGCCAAGAAAAATGTTCAGGACCCAGCAACATCCAAAGGTGCTTCCACAAACTCAAAGCCGCACAATCACTGTTCTGGGAAGATACGAAAGTCCAATAAGGAAGCTGGAAAAGGCAAATATGTCCACAACAAGAAGAGCGGTGGAAAACGCACACACAACCAAAAGGTAACTGTTCAGACAGGGTGATGTCTCTTTTAAATATAATAATCGCAAATGTAACCATTTATACCTTCTAAAGCTCCAGCAAAAACCCTCAAAGAGCAGCTGTGCAGTAAAAATAACTTCACAACCCATCAGGCCCCTGCTAATATTTGATGAGAGGTAAAATTAACAAGAATAAGATGTTTTTGTTATTTCTAACCACTCAAAATGAGGCCAGTTTTGTTTTAAAGTTGATTAATTATGTTATAAAAGCTTGTCTCCATTTATGTGCTCTGTTTTCTCCTGTTTGAACCACAGACAGTACCCAGTGAAGTATTACATAAAAGAGGCCAAAAAACTGAAGCACAAGGCAGATTCAGAAGTATGTTTCTCCTAGTCTGATTTCTTAGGCAGACACAAGGATAAAAGTAACAGTTTTTTTTGTTTGTTTGTTTTTCCTCCTCCTATAGACAGATAAGCTCAGTAAAGCCTTCAACTATCTGGATGCCGCCATGTTCTTTGTTGAAAGTGGGATTGCGATAGAAAAAGATCCAAAGATTTCAACGTCTTCCTACACAATGTTTGCAGAGACTGTGGAGCTCTTGAAGTAAGAACCCACTCCTGTCATTGACCACCATCAACATCAACATTTTTATACTAACTTTGTCATTCTCTCAATCAATCAATCAATCAATCAATCAATCAATCAATCAATCAATCAATCAATCAATCAATCAATCAATCAAACTTTATTTATAGAGCCCTTTCCAGCAGCCAAAAGGTGCACAAAGTGTTGTACAATACAGAAGTTAAAAACAAACAATTAAGAATTAAAAACAGACAGTTAAAATAAATTAAAAAAAACAATTAAAACACAGCAAGATTGCCAAAGAACTACTAGGTATTAAAAGCCTGCCCGAATTAAAAGGTTTTAAGATTAGACTTAAAATGCTCCATATCAGTGATGGAGCACAAGTCCTGAGGTAGATGGTTCCAGAGTCTGTGTGCAACGACAGAGAAGACCCGGTGACCCCATCGTTTGTATTTGGACTTTGGGACAGACAGTAGAAAAGGATTTGATAAACTCAGTGCTGTCCTATATTCACAAACAGCTACAAGATCAGTCAGATATAGTGGGGCAAGACCATTGAGAGCTTTAAAAGTGAATAATTTATTTATTTAATTCTAAAATCAACTGGAAGCCAATGGAGAGAAAATAAAACAGGGGTGATGTGCTCTTGTCTGGAGGTGTTGATTAAGAGTTGAGTTGCAGCATTTTGGACCAATTGAATTTGTCTAATTGAGGATTGGAAGATTCCTGCATATAAGGAATTGCAGTAGTCAAGCCTTGAAGTGATAAAAGCATGAATGGCCGTTTCCAAATCAGAACGATTTAAAAAAGACTTAACTTTGCATAAGAGACCTAACTGATAAAAACAGGCCTTGACTGCAGAATTTATTTGTTTATCAAACTTTTAAGTCCTTGTCAAATGTCACCCCCAAGTTTTTAACTGTGGGTCTGAAATTGGATGTCAGAGCACCAAAGTTACAGGGAGCATCATCACCGAAGAAGATGCATTCCGTCTTGCCTTCGTTTAAAAACAAAAATTACGGTGAAGCCACTGTTTAATGTCGGCAATACAATCAGTAAAAGGTGAGAAGGTTACTGTTTTTAGGCTTCATTGGTAAATAAATTTGTAGATCATCAGCATAGCAGTGAAAAGAAAAAATTATGTCTGGCTATCACTGATCCAAGGCAGCATGTACAAAGAGAAAAGGAGAGGACCAAGAATAGAACCCTGTGGCACATCACAAGAGAGAAGGGGCAGTAGAGGAAGACGGATTACTCAACATGACAGAGAATGTTCTGTTGGTCAAGTAGGCAGTGAACCACTTGAGAGCTGTACCAGATATTCCAACATAGCGTTGAAGACGAGACAAAAGGACAGCGTGGCCCACTGTGTCAAACGCAGCTGTAAGGTCCAGCAACACCAGAACAACGGGACACTTGGCATCCATGGACATGGAAATGTCATTATGGACTTTTATCAGGGCTGATTCTGTACAATGATAGTTCTAAATCCAGACTGAAATGTTTCATAAATACCATGATTTTCTAAAACAGGTTGTAACTGCATAAAAACAACTTTTTCTAAAACTTTAGCTAAAAAAAAGGCAGATGAGAAATAGGTCTAAAATTTGACTAAATTGATGGGTCATGGTGAAGTTTTTTAAGAAGGGGTCTAACCACAGCATGTTTAAATGCAGTAGGGACAGTTTTTTTGAATGTCCAGAGGACCAGACTTAGTTTTTTTTTTTAGATTTTTCTACCTGGAATATTGAATACATCAGGGTGCAGTAGGGACAGTTCCAAAACGGAGGCAGGAGTTTAAAAATGTTAACATAGAAACCCACATACGGTAATTAAAAACCTCTTTCAATAACTTGGAGGGACAAATGTCAGAGGGCAATTATGTAGTGCACTTCAACATCAGTGTGAATGGCAAGAGAAACTGGTTGAAAGTGTTCAAACACAACTGAAGCTACAGAGGCAACAGAGGAGTCAGGAGTAGCAACAGAACCAGTGAACTGTCTGACTGTGGCCACTTTATCCTGGAAGAATTTTAGGAAGTTTCCACAGTTAGTGATTGTGGCATCTGGTGAAATATGCACAGTAGGGTTAATAACAGAATTAATTGTGTTAAATAACACTCT
>JBBPBX010054870.1:0-23300 GCA_038048925.1 Garcialebias charrua | reverse complement strand
AGTTGAACCGAACCGAAATGTGATTTTAGCGTACCGTTACACGCTCGTGCATTTTGAATGGTATTTACCACATTTTCTGGCAGGCCTGAGGCCACCAGCTTGTCCCTTTCCGCCACCAAACTGAAATTTGCCACAGCTCTCAGCCTAAGTGGCGAGACTGTCCCTTCTGGTGACGTGGAGGGTCCCTGTAGAGGAGCAGTTGGTAGAACCAGCTCTCCCTCTAGGGCCCTAAATCCTTTGGTCCCTTGAAGGTCAACCAGGTTAGGGAGATGACCTTCCTGCAGATGTACCTCCCTACTGCTCTGATCAAGAGTGTCTGGGGACAGAGGCAATCTGTTGTCATTATTAGACAAAAGCGGGACAGAATGTCTGTTTTTCCTCTTCTTGTTGGGGACCATGGATCGGAGGGGTTGCAAGTTTTGTAAACGAGCAGATCTCCTGGCCCCAGCCCGTTTCCTGGTTGGGCCTGGTTTACTGGTCTCCGGCCTTAAAGGGGTCCTGGAGCCTGACAAACCACCGGTGGGCTGTGTTTCACCCGGTGGGGGTACGTCGTTTAAGAGCAGAACTGAGTCAGCACATTGAGTGTGGTCACGTGCTGCAAGATCACTGCTTGAGCATTTCGTGTCGCCCACCACAGATAAGGGGGCAGCTTCAGCATGAGAATGTGGAGATGGTCCTTTGTGCCGAGCAGACTTTATGTTGGTTGGTGACAGAGAGCTCAGTCCTCTTCGATTAAAATGAAGAGGAGTCTGATTCAGCCCTGGTTTGTTTACACACACTGCAGTTTCATCACAACTGCTTTTGTGAACGTGTGAAGCTGGTGTTAGCCTGCGGGCTTCTGCCGTGACTCCCCCGTCCCTTACTGGGAACCGTTGAATAGGTGGCCAGGAAGGTAAATCGCCAGATTCTGTCGGCGCGCACCCCTGGAGCGCAGACGCGTCACGGGTATGTTTGGTTTGTGTATTGTCCGCCCCGTGGTTTACAACGGAGCGGGGGCTGGAGCACGTGACCCCCCCTCACCTGTCTCTGTGAGGAGTGTGGGGCCTGCTTGCAGACGCCTCTGGACCTGTCTGTTGCAGACAGAACTGAGGCACCCTGCTGGGGTTCATTGATTAGGCTAACACCCCGTGAGCCGTGAGGGAGGGGGGAGATGGATCCCTCCCTTTATGTCGGCTGGTAGGACAAGAGATCTGTTCTGCTGCTGTTATTGTGTTTTTTTGTCAAGAAAACAGAGAGGGACTGTTTTTTTAGCTTTATTCGTGCTTATGTGTAGCGACATATTTGATTTTATGTCACTCACAGCAGAAAGAACATGATTTGTGTTTAAAACAAAGTCACCAGCTTTTTGTACCGTGCTACAAACAAAGTCTGGACGTAAAGAGATCATTTCCCGTACCACGTGGGCGGGTGATCGTATAAAATCAAGAAGCGGTCCAAGTTCATCAGGCACGCCTCTGTTTGGTGTCCCGATTCGCAGAGGAGGTTCTGTACCAGTCCGCCTGGCGGGGAACAAATCTGTTCTTACTCCAGGCGTGCTCAGTCCGAGGTGGAGCCGGCAGTGGTCTCTGCCGGTGCTCGACCTTGTACGCCGGCCGCTTTTGCGGTGGGGCACGTGTGGCTGAATGGCGTTGAGGCTGCGGTGCTCTGCTCCCAGCTGATTCCTTGGGGGGGGGCGAAGGTTTTCCTGGGGATGCCCACTCGGAGAGCTTCAGCCTGTTTGCGCCTCTGGTCCAGCCTGGTCTGAATTCGATCCAGCGCTTTCCCAAAAAGTCCCGTCGGTTCTATTGAATGGTGGAGAAAAGAAACTTTCTGTCCCTCCGAGAGGTCAGTTAAGGTCATCCACAGATGGCGTATTGCGATGACCACCTCCGCCATTGGATGGAAAAGTCAGTCTCCGGTAGTACAGGCACCGGGGTGCGGGAGAGGTCTTCTCAATGTTCCCCGTATCCGACGTCGGCCTCGTCCGCGGAAAATTCACCTGAGGCTGAAATCGAGATCTCATCCTCGTTCATCATGCCTCGAGTGTCAAATTCGACTGTTAAGTCCACCATGGGGGGCAACACATCTGGGCTGTCGCCCCATTCGACTCGGGTGCTGTCGTCCAAAGCCATGCTCTCGAGCTCCGGAGTGGGAGTCAGAGGCTCAGTCGTGTCCGGGTCTGCTGGCGCCGCAGTAGCCCCCATGGCCTTGGCGACGAAGTCCGCCCGGTGCCTCCTCACCGCCTCCAGCATCTGGCTGCAGTGTGGGCAAGACTCGGGTGCGTCCAGCGCCATGTTCGCGTGCAGCATTCCCAAGCAGACGAGACAGGCCTCATGGGTGTCCGTCGCTGAGAGGGAAAAACCATATCCACTAGGGCAGGCGCGCGAGGGTGGGCTCGCCGCTCTGCTGGTCTTTTTTGGAAGTCTTTCGCTTTCCTTTCTCCTGAGGCATTTCCGAGATAAGACGAGCGAGTTCTTCCAAGATCTTTTTTCTCTTTATTTGAGACGTCTTCTCCATCGCGTCGCTTTCACTGGCTAGCCTGCTACGAATTAGCAGAGGTAGCAGTGTGACGCAGTTAGCGTCGTCGAGCGAAGCAGTCTGCGTAAAGAGGAGAAGAAAAAACTTTGGGGTTAAGGAAAAATATGCTAGTCCAGTAGT
Organism: Garcialebias charrua; assembly: GCA_038048925.1. NCBI lineage: Eukaryota > Metazoa > Chordata > Actinopteri > Cyprinodontiformes > Rivulidae > Garcialebias > Garcialebias charrua. The sequence goes on along the minus strand of JBBPBX010054870.1, from coordinate 20,663 downwards.
ACGCAGGAATAATTCTCTGTGCGCTCTGTGTAGGGAGCAAGCTCATCTCTGATTGAGCGATGAAGCAGCAGAGAAGTCCCGCGAAGAGAGAGAGTTCAGGTTTAAGCGAGGTGAAGGGCAATAAGAGATTGATGAATGGGTGTCAGTGGCTTAAGTACCCAGAGGACGGGGCCTCTGGCGCGACGCTGACGCCCCTGCTGTAAAGGCGTGAATGTATTCCTTCAGGTAATCATGCGGGGGTGCAATTCCCATAGCATATGTTGCACCGAGAGACGTGACTGAAAGGGAACTGACCAGCGGTGGAAGGTTTAAAAACTCTACGTCGTTGGGCAGGAGCGTAGTTTTTAACTGGAGCATAGGACAAACCAATATCAAATAAAACAGGCCTATGGTCAGAAATAACATTTTCATAAAGTTCCAGGTCAGTCACAGACAAGCCGTGAGAGAGAACCAGGTCCAACGTAAGTCCATGTTCATGTGTGGGACCAGCCACCCACTGAACCAGGTTAAAAGAGTCAGTGAGGCTCAGAAAGTCCTTCACCAGTGGTTTCTCTGGACAGCATACATGTATGTTAAAATCCCCAACAATAAGGACTGCATCATGGTTTATCATTATTCCAGTCAGGAAATCAAAAAAGTAATTTAAAAAATCCTTATTATAATTGGGGGCTCTGTAGATGACAGTGCACAGCACAGGGTGTGAGCAACCCACCTCAAATAAAGTCACCTCGAAGCTGGAGAAAGAAGTTAGTGCAGTGCACTGCTTGCATTTAAAACCTGCTTGCATTTAAAACCTGACATCCGAGGGGAGCTCAGATAAGAGCAGCCGTCCGGTAAAAGTTCAACAAAAAGACTGGAGTCATCAGCCTCGACCCAGGTCTCTGTGATGCAGAATAAATCCAAATGATGGGAAGTGAAAAAGTCCCGTAGGATGAAAGTTTAGTTTGTTACAGACCTGGCGTTCACCAGGCCAATCCTGGCAGTAACCGCAGCCTGTAAACTGGCGGGCGCTAGGACCCGGGGCAGCGTCTTCAGGCTCTGCAGGTTCACTCCACGCCGGTGGAGACGAGAGAAGCAGGAGAGGTGGGGGCGAACGCCTGCACCCAGGCCGGTGACAGGTAGCAGGCAGCTGTCAACAGGATCCAGGAAATGCCAAGGCACAGAGAAAGATGGAAATAATAAATTTCTTGATTGAGAAATGGATGTAGAACGGGCCAGGCAGATCTTTAGTTTTACCAGCTGTCCTCCACGTTTACCGCGGTAACGGCAACGTTTCCGCCGGTGGGGCAGAGCAGGTGCCCGGAGGAGATGAGCTGGGACTCCTGACAGGAGCGGGGGTAAAGTTTGATGTCCACCATAATCAAAAGCACTGAGGTTGCCAACAACATGTTGAAAATCCAGGAGGGACTGGCAATTGTACACAAGCACAGACTTAGTGCTGAGCACAAAACAAAGAAATAAAACCATCCAAAACAAGAGCGACAGACGGACAGCCACACACACTGGCGCCATCTTCAAGTAAGTGTGAAGAATTAGTAAGGAGGCCGTTAAAGCAGTTATAAAGAGGATGAAGAGTGAAAAGGAAGTTGGCGCACCTGTGGAGGTGTGAAGGTGTCTTGGTGAGGAAGCAGTGGACTTTGTAATCTGTCTGTTTAACACAGTCATACTGAGTGAGAGAAAGCCTAAGGAATGGAGATCTAGTGGTAGTGAAGTTCAAGAACGAGGGAAATGTGCAGAGTTGTAGCAACTACAAAGGGATCAAGCTGATGAGCCGTATTATGAAGATATAGAAAAATCTAAAAAAGGTAAGTCTGGTCCTCTGGACATTTTTTTTTGCTTTGTTTTGTTTTATTTTTTGAATGTCCAGAGGACCAGACTTAGCTTTTTTAGATTTTTCTACCTGGATTATTGAGCATGCATCAGAGTATATAGAAAAATGGTGTTACAGTCAGCTTATGAGGTGAGGTGAAGATCACTATAGGAAAAGGGCACTATATTTAAGACGTCTATACTGAGTGTTATTGGAAAGGATTCAAGTATTCAAGGTTCTTTATTTGTCGTACACAACACAAGTGGTACATGTGGTGGAACAAAATTGTGTACACAGGGTCCAAGTTACAAAGTACATCCAGCAAAAGTATTAAAATGTAAAGAAAAACAGGAATAAGATCTAAGATATGGACAAAGAAAAACAACAACTAAATAATGCACTAAGCACTAATGGCATAAAAAATACACCTAAAAGCAGCATGAACATGAGACTGTGTGAGCAGATGAGTATGAGTGAACACATCAACATGAAACAGATCAGCAGCAACATGAAACAGATCAGCAGCAACATGAAACAGATCAGCAGCAACATGAAACAGATCAGTAGCAACATGATGTGATTTTTCACAGTGATTATTCTGGTTAGATATTCACGAGTCTAACAACCTCAGGGTAGAAGCTGTTCCTCAGTCTAGTGGTTTTACACTTAATTCTCCTCAACCTCCTACCTGAGGAGAGCTGAGCAATAAGTCTATGTGATGGATAAGTGGGGTCCTTCCTGATGCAGGTGGCCTCTTCCTGCATCTAGAGGTGTAGATGGTGGGGAGACTGACTCCAACAGACTTCTGTGCAGCCTTCACCACTCTCTGCAGTGCTTTTTTTTCTGCAGCTGTGCAGCCTCCATGCCACATGTTGATGCTGGAGCACAGGATGCTCTCCACTGCACACCTGTAGAAGGAGGTGAGGACTGGGCTTCCCAGACCAGCTCGTCTCAGCCATCTGAGGAAGTAGAGTCTCTGATTAACTTTCTTGATCAGGCTGGTGGTGTTGTTGCCCCCAGCTGGGAGGTGCACACCCAAGTACTTGTAGCTGAAGACCACTTCCACCACATATCCACCTATATTAAGAGGGGGGTAGGTGTGTTTGTTCCTTCTGAAGTCCACAACCATCTGCTTTGTCTTCTTCACATTGGTGTGAAGGTTGTTCTTCTTTCACCAGCTCTCCAGGTTTTCCATCTCCTGCCTGTAACTGGACTCATCATTGTTTGTGATGAAAGGTACAGAGGTTAGAGGATGTTGCACCTTTTTTGTAGCTCTAGAGAAAGCAGCTGATAGGATGCCAAGAACGGAACAGTTGTACTGTATGAGGAAGTCAGCTGTGGCAAAGTATGAGAGCGTATGAAGGACATGTATGAGGCCAGTGAGAAAGTGGTGACCTGTGCTGTAAGAGAGACTAATAAGTTCAAGGTAGGGGTAAAATTACAACAGGGATCAGCTATGAGCCCCCTTTTGTTTACAGGCTGGAGAAGTAAATGTATGTTCTGAAGAGAACAGGAGTAAAAGTTTATGTAAGCAGGACATAATGTCCGGTAAGTGTGTGAATGAGAAGCAAACAAGTGGAACAGTGAAACCGCAAGGAGTAGAGGCATGGTGGGTGCATTTAAGTACTGTACTGGTACTTAGGGTCGACATCACCCGCGTAATTTACACGGGGGTTAGGGGGGTTATAACCCCCCAATAATTTGATCCAGTCAATATAACCCCCCCCCCAATAAAATGACATCATTTCAGTATACATATACATATACAGTATACATATCCTGCATCTAGAGGTGTAGATGGTGGGGAGACTGACTCCAACAACAGACTGTACCACTGCTGGTACATATACAGTGTGCTCTGAACGGTCTTATTTAGGGATGCCCAATGTGCCTTACTGCATATGCCACTTTTTGCCTCTACAACAACATCAACTACTACCTCATACATATACTGTGTACATTGACTCATACGCTGCTTTGCCACTTTGCAAATGTCAATGCTAGAAACCTTTAGTTTATTTTAGTTATACTTTTTATACTCTTTTTTTATACCACTATGCAAAAAAAAAACTCAGGACAGTGTTAGTTTTACTATTTTTATGCTTATGTCTATTATTATATGTTTCAGTGTTTCAATGTTTAGATGTTTACTGTTGCACCGAGGGACTGAGAGAAACGCAATTTCGGTCCTGTGTATGTCCTGCACTGTACATATTGCAGATCTGACAATAAAGTTGACTTTGACTTTGACTTTGATATCTTACATCAATAATTGATTTTCTTTATTCATTTAAATTTTTTAGTAAAATTGCTGTGTGTTTTATGCAAACCCCCTGAGGACTGACCCCCTCCCCTGCAAAAAACTTGGTATCACCCACCGGCTTTCTGTACAAGTGGCTCGGCCCGACACACTGTGGTAGCTAAGTGCACCGAGAAGCAGTGTCATGTGGATGTAGTTCAAAGAAATGAGAAGAGGACCCAAAAGCGGACAACAAACAATTTTTCATTGTTGGTCAACTACACCCCCTTGTAAAAAGAGAAAACATAAAAATGAGGTAAATTAACTGAAGATTTGTTTAGTCTATGCTGCTATGTAATGTAGCAGAGACAGTAGTGTAAATTCTGGTGTAGGTGTTTTGCTAGCTCCGTTACTACTCTTCACCTAAACTGACAGAGTCAAAAGAAAAATAAGATAAACGCAGATATTTGTGCACGCGTAGCACTGCAACCGCGCAAAAGATGTACAAGCAAAAGATCTGATTTGCAATTTGTCACGGGCTCATAAAAGTAGCTGCAAAGTCAACAGGAACCTGATGCTCATGTGCACATTGATGTTGGAAGCTGAGCGGCAAAACTCTGCCTGAAGTTAGATTGATTTGCATCATAAGATAAAAAATGGTTGGCTCTTTATTTCAGTCAAAATCAAAGCATTTAATCCTAAAAAAAGCTAAACATTAAAAGTTCATTCAGATCACCGCATTCATCTCACTACAGCTGCCAATCTTGAGGCCAGTTCTACGACAGAAAAGTTGCTCAGTTAATCTGGAAAATATCCACTGGTGCCAGACATAGTAAATAAAAAAAGCTTGTTCTTTTTTATATAATCTGTGCTGATCCCAAACATAAACCTGTGGGGTTTTTAAAGGTGCAAAATTAACAATCAATAAATTTTAACAATAAAACATAAGACTTGGTTACGATCAACTATGACACAGCAGAGGCTGAACCATGTTGCAGTGTGTCACATCCATCAGGACAAATTGGACAGCTTAACTAAGAAGTCAGTGTGCACACAGTTTATTTCTTTCACACCAAGCCGCAAACAGGTGTTTGGTGCTTTTGTTTGAAAGCCCCAAAACAGCTACAGGCTGATACCAAAGATGAGCAGTATTTACATGGTTTTGTTTGTTTAGAGTCAAAGTGTAATATGCTCTTCAATTTGCCACACTGTATTCTTTGATGTAGACTGTTGTCATGAATTGTGCACAAGACTTTTGCTGTGTATAGTTTATTGGTGTCATTACAGTGGTGAAAAAAATTATAATCTTTTGTCTAAAAAAGCTAAGGCTGGTCCTCTGGACATTCAAAAAACAAAACAAAACAAAGCTTTGTTTGGTCTCTGGTCCCAGCTCTGGTCCGAGAGGACTAGACTTAGCTTTTTTAGATTTTTCTACCTGGATTTTTTTTTAGATTTTTCTACCTGGATTATTGAGCATGCATCAGGGTATACAGTAATCTTTTGTGTTTTTGACTTTCTTTCATAGATAATTGCTGCACTAACAAAATCAAATGATTTGAAACTGCCATAGTCTTGCAAGTGCTTTAACACAGTTGAAATGAACTGGTTAAATACACAGTAACTCTCTTGTTTTTAGGTAACTTTAATATGATTTCAATTTACACAATATGAACATTTAAGCATAATTGCTGAAGATGACATGCAGGGTTTTACTCTGCTCTTGTCATATTATGGCTGTATTTGAATCATTTGTTGTAAATTTTCCTAGTTAAACTGCAGGTAAATACTAGCCTGGCCCTCGCCTTCCTGCACAGCTCCGCTCAATTCTCATTTCCCTTCACTGCACAGTCTGGGACTTCTCTCATAGACAACGATTTCTCCGGTAGATTTTTGACCGGACCAATCAGAGAACAGAAGGGGCGGAGTTTTTGGCCCCTAACCCACGCCCCCACCTGTCCCAGCGCAGCCAGCGAGCAGCCGCATGTTCTCATTCAAAGCGATGCAGGACTGTTTTATATGTGACACAAATTTATTAATTTCCCCTTCTTAATCCCTTATCTGGAGTTTTCTTTTCTTTTTTTTTGCCAAAAGTAAGTGATCATCGCTCCCTCCTCCTCCTCCTCATCCTCCTCTCCCTCCGCTGAGTGAAATGAACAAGGAAATGACTGTGTCACGAGAGATTTAAACTCGGGTTTTAAGTTGCTGCCCGAGTCCCATCAGATTTCCTGGTCTTCTGGTGTGTTGGACCAGCGATCCATGGTTTTATTTTATTTTATTAGGACGTTTTATTAACATATAAACACAGAGCAACGGCAGCGAGAGAAAATTCAGCAGGAGGCGGAGCTGAAGTCAAGTTCAGCAGACCACGGGGGAGCAGCCATCAGCAGAGGCCACGCCTCCAGCAAGAATCGTTTCTCTATAACAGAAAGTCCAGACCCTAATACGAAGCGAAGTGAAGGACAAGGGTCTGGTTTTAACCAGGCTAGGTCGCACCTGAATATAGGTCGCACCTACGTCAAAATGTGGACCGTGTTTAGCTCTGCTGCAAATGTCTGCCACAGGAGCGCACAGCAAGGCTTTTAAGAAGATTAACACTTAAAAACAATTATTTGTTTGATAAAAATTATAGCAAATATGTGTCTGAGCTGAACTTTTCTTTAATAAATGAATAATTTTAGCAGGATAAACACCTAAAAAAAAATTTGTTAGCTGACATTATTGTAGTGTCTCAGTTTAATTTTTGTTAATAAATGATTACAAATCAGCTTATTTTATAAAAAGCCATAAATAGGTCGCACCTGAATATAGGTCGCAGGGCATGCAAAAATGATAAAAAGCCGCAACCTATATTCTGGAAAATACGGTAATAAAAAAGTATTTGGTTTTATGCTTTTTTCTCATAATTGAAGCCCCCGGTCTAGGTACAAATGGCCAAGTGTAAAATAACTTTTTTAAAGCAATTATTGGAGGTCAACTTTAAGATAGCCGAGACAGAATCTCAAAATTAAAACAAGAAAATTAAAGCAATCATAAAAATGCCCACCACTGCAAGTAGCAAGAACTCTAAAAATTAGTACAATACCTTAAAGGTGCAGTCTGCAGTTTCTGTAGTGCAGTCTGTAAGTTTTCTAAAAATATATTTTTAACATATTTCTTCACTTTGTCACTATCTCCTGACAGACTGATGTTAGACAAAGTAATCTTTGAAAAAACTATAGTCCCCTTGCTTCTCCAGGTGTTACTAAAAGCATTTCTAAAAAGCCACAGTGACCCGCCGTTAACCAGCCAATAAAAACAGAGCTTGAATTTGAATCAGCCAATAAAAACAGAGCTTGAATTTGAATTTCAGCAGAGCAAGGGGGAGCAGAGCCATATATGGCTTTGAGGGGGAGGGATCAGAATGCTTTGCCTGTTGAAATTTTTTCTTAGTGCTGCATTCTACAGAAACTGCAGACTGCACCTTTAACGGTTTGCCCAAAAAGGGGATCCTAGCTTCCTTATTTAAGAAAGGAAGCCAAACAAAACACTTTTAAAAACAACGCTGCTAAAACCAGAAGTTCCTATTTATATCTTAGTTTTTAAGAACAAACAAAAAAAGCCAACACTGGAGATACTGAATGTCAAAAAATCACGTTGCATCAACTCCTGCAATGTCAGCTATAAACACCTTCAGAGGAGACATTTAGTATTGAACTCGGACTTTACTAAATCAGTGCAACTACAGTAGTTGCACAACTCTCAGACAAAATGACATATTGCAAGTAAAATACTGGTTATTGTAAGTTATAATCAAACCAGATGCAACCCACTGTATTTTAAATATTTGAAGAAAGCAATGATGTGATTTGTGTACATAGTGGACAAATCACAGCTGCTGCAGTCTGCATCGCCACGGACTGAGTATTAGGGATGGGGCCGATCCGGTATCAGCCTTCGATACCAGCATAATGTACGCATCAGATTTTTTTCGATCCAACCTGCTGATATTTCCGATCCATGATGCAGGTCTGTGTCTGATTAAACTTCTCATGCGATTCCCTGCCAGCTGCTCTGCACATTGACTTCAAACTATGGAATGGATTTCCTGAACGGAGGCGTGTCTCAAGAACCCAGAGTAATAAGACCTGCCTTACATTCAGGAAATCCATTTCACAGTTCGCAGCCAGCTACAACGTGAGGACTGAGTGAGCAGCACTATGGCTAACAGCTAAACAACTTTTCACAGAAACAGGTCCGCTGTGTGGAAGTATTTTACACTAAGCACCGCAAGACAGCAACGTGCAATGTCTGCAGAGCCATAGCACCACATTAAACCGCAGTCAAGTTAGTTTTACATTGGACATTCGGGCTCCGGGGCTTCAGCGGGACACCACTCTCGCAGAACCGAAACACAGGCTTCCGGACCCCGGCCAGCCGCGTCCAGTCTGACCTGCTCTGTCTGTCCGTCTCGGAGGAGGGGCCGGCTGAGAGAGGCTGACCGAAATCAGGCCGCCCGCCCAGGACTGAAGAAAAACACACCGCTGAAGCCACGGAGCTCGAATGTTTACAGAGAAGTTGCTGAACTTCATTGTAATTAATGACCAACCACTATCAGTTGTTGTAGAAAATGAAGGATTTCACAGCTTGATACTTGCAGCCAAGATATAGTTTACCCTCCAGGAGATATTTATCAGTACAACAGTAGACAAATCATAAAAAAAAGGAAAGGATATGAATTAAAAATGACAAGAAAACTTTATTAAAAAAAACAAACACGAAAAACTGCTACACTATAAAGCGATGTAAAATACTAAAAACAGGAACATGTCTGTGTTAGTTTATGCCATGAACTTAGATGTTAAGCTATTTAATATTTTATTTAATTCATTTATTCATTCATTTAAGAGACAAAATAAAACTATTTCATTAAGAACATGTCTGTGTTAGTTTATGCCATGAACTTAGATGTTAAGCTATTTAATATTTTATTTAATTCATTTATTCATTCATTTAAGAGACAAAATAAAACTATTTCATTAAAAAAAAACACTGAATGAAAAGAATGCAGAAAGAAGAAAACAATTATCACCCCCTTATTTAAAATAATATATAAAATAACTTTAAACAATCACTTAATCACTTTAATATCCACTTTAAAGCTAGGAATAAATTAAACACGTTTTGCGTTAGCAGAATTTAATTCTAACTTTGAAACTTATCCAACATTAATAAAACTTACCTCAAGTTGTCTTTTTGGACATGCATGCATATATTTCTACAAACTGTTTGAGGAGATTATTACAGCCTCATATAAAATCAATAATGATGATGATATCGGAACGGGATCGGTATCGGCCGATATCAGAGTTAAATATCGGGATTGGAGATTTAAAAAAGTGGATCTGTGCATCCCTACGGAGTATACAGCTAAAAAAGACCTGGCAGCGATTAGTTACAAAACTATAAATCAAGATTTACGATTAAGGCCTAGCTTGAAGATGGTGAAGCTGGCAGCGTCCTTCACTATCTGAGTGTGCACATTTATGAGCAAATACTGGTATACATTGAGGAGAGGCTCTTTTCCTGCTCCAACAGATTAGTGCAGATGGAAAGTAAGGCTAATGAAAGGGGATGGGCAGGGGAACCTAAACTGACTAGACAAACATTGTGCAGAGACACTGACAGAAAAACAACGTATAATCGTAGATCATTTGGAACCAGAATAAGGAAGGAATAAATGAGTAATAAATTTACATTGGGATCCTAGCCAAGCTACACAGACAGAGAAAAAAAAAAAGAAAAGAAAAACATCCAAGTACTGAATATTGGCATGGACCGGCCCTTTCTGACTCACAAGTGGATCTCATCCTACCCCAGACTTTGAGAACAGAAACAGTGAAGGTAAACAGCAGTTTAGGGCTGGGCGATATGGAAAAAATCATATATCACGATATGGACTTTTTTATATCACGATAACGATATATATCACGATATATACAACACGATGTGTGTATGTGTGTACAGGAAAAATTTGGACCAAAGTTTTTTTATTTTATTATTTTACTACAGATAGTTACAATTATAAGAATGTGAACAAAACGAACAAGGAAATTTGGACCAAAGTAGAAACTAGATCTACCTAAGATCTACCTTAATTCAAGGAGTACGATTATGGAATGACTTAATGCCAAATGACAAATGTTAAGGAAGCCAAATCATTCCTTGTATTTAAGAAACTGGTAAAAAATGAATTGCTAAAAAAAATAAATGAATCTAATTTAATGTGTGATATATGTGAATTGAAAATTGACTGAGTTATTTACTTATTTTGTTATTATAGAAAATATTGTTTGAACTGTTATTAGATGAATAAGGAGCAGATTTAATAAGATTTATTCTTCATCTGCTACCTTTCATTTTATTTTTTTATTTTTTTCTATTATGAATACGTTAATTGTTGTATTTCATATTATAAAATGAATAAACTAACAAACAAACAAACAACTCCTTTTCTACTTTGGTCCAAATTTTTCCTGCAGGTGGCGGTAGAACAACAGCTGCTAATTAAACTCACGAAGAAGAAATCCGCTCTGAAGTTTGAGTAAACAAAGCAAGAAACAGAAAAGAGAAAACGTTGCGTTTGATTGCGGTTCTGTTGTGTCTCTGGTCTGTTTTGTATTGGTTAACTGGACCCGAGTTCGGACTCGGTTGGACTCTGGGTTCGTGTCCTCTGGACCCATTTTGTCTCAGAGTTTCAGCGGAGCGAAACAATGGAAGCTAACAAGGTGAGCTTCCCCCTCTTTTTGGTAAAAGTTATTCTTCTTAGGCTGCCTGTGCAGCTGTTTTCTCCTTGTTGAGACTCTATGGTTGAGACACCGGCCGGCTTCATGCGCCTGCGGCTCTGTTGCTCTCGAGTTTAACAACGTAAAGCATGTGTTGCAAACCCGCGCGTGCGTCCAACATAAAGCAGCGCCGTCATCTCGCAAAACCCCATATGAAGCTTCTTTGCGACAGTTATTTTTTTATTCTTATTTATCACGATAGAGACGATAGAAGGAAAGTAGCACGATAGACACGTTTCTATCGTCCCCACGATATATATCGTCATATCGCACAGCCCTACAGCAGTTGGTAGCCTCCTTCACCATCTGAGCCCACAGTTGTCATCTTAAGATATGGGCACTGACAAACAAACCATTCATAGATCTGCTCAGGGTGGGGCTGGGCAGTCAACCGTCACTGGTTGTGAACACATGGCACAGCATCCACTCCATCATCTGTGATAACATATGCTGGCCAAGTTCCCCAAATAAGAACTGATAAGGTCATAAAAAGGACACATTTAACATGGAAAACAATGATTTAAAGCTTAAAAACTGCACAGAGTCAGAGATACTTTATTGTCATTTGCACCACATATGGTACATGTGATGAAACGAGATTATGTACACAGGGTCCCAGTTACATCCAACAATAAAAAGTAAAAGAAAAACAGTACCAGTAATAATATCTAAGATATGAACTAAGGAAAACATCAACTAAAATACACTAGGCATTAATAGCACAAAAACATTACTTCGAACAGCAGCACGAATATGAGTCGGTATGAGCAGATGAGCACGAATGAACACAGCAACATGAAACAGGTCGGCAGCAACACAAAATAGATCAGCAGCAACATGCGATTTTTTTTCCACAGTGATTATTCTGGTTAGATATTCATGAGTCTAACAGCCTCAGGGTAGAAGCTGTTCCTCAGTCCGCTCCTTTCGCTCTGCGGTTCTGCTGATCGTTTACACCACTGGCCCCCCTCTTTAAATCCGAAGGTTTCTGAATCCACCCTCCAGAGTGGAGGTTTTTTGCTGACCCCCGTTGATAACAAACATCTCCTGCTGAGCTTTTGTTTGCCCTACATGCGCGCAGCACGCACGCGAGGACAGCCGGCATTTCTATCAACAACAATGGCGGCGGACACGCACCGCTTTCTGAACTAAGACTGATATATTTTGATTCTCATATTTAATTAATCTACATCTGAATGTAGCTGCATCTGTGTTGAAAGAGATCCAGTCTGATCCAGTTCCAATATAACTGTTTATTGAACGAGGCAGGCGGATATTACACACGTCACGCTGCACTATAACATACTATGTGCTAAATAATAAACAGTTTAACAATAATAAACAGTATTTATGTTAGCGTGGGCGATATATAAAGTTATCTGAGCTAAATGAAGCTATCTGGACTCAAGTTACATGATTTAAATGATGCGTAACATGTTGCGTGTTATTAAAGTTGAAAATTAAGACACCAGGTTTATTTTGAATTTATTTATTCAACACCACAAACCGTATGCCACACAAACACTGATAATTAAACTGAACACTATTAAAAACACGTTAACTGAACTCAAACTACGTTAATGAACTGGACTCTGCCGTTTTCATTCTGGATACTGGTCCCATCCGAACTGGTCCGCTTGGTAGGACAGCTTCTCGACCTCGCAGGAAAAAAATAAAAATAAAAACTCAGTTGGTTGTTGTGTGATCGAAGTAAACACAAGCAAACATTAAGAACGTTGATTTACCTGCTGTAAATCAGCTGTTTTCACGGACTAAAGTCCGACATCGTTTACTCGGTTCTGGTCCACTCAGCAACTGGTGTGGAGCTTGTTAGATGAAGCGGGTCGCACTTGGCGTCAAATCTGTCAACTCTTATCCAAAATTCAGCTTTAACTTGTTGTTAAATTGTTGTTAGCTGAACCTTTAGCCCTAGAGGAAAACAGACTGAGGCAGCATGCCTGCACATTAGGTGAAGCTACAAAATTCACAGCGCCTTCTAATGGCCCGGCATGGTAACTACAGTGGATTCATGAGGNCATACACAAAGAATTTGTCCGTGTAAACGCAGATCTCTTCCTCTAATTAACATACCCAAAACCTCCGTTTCCCCCCACTGTGTCCATGTAAACAGGGCCTTAATGCTCCTCAACCTCCTTCCTGAGAGGAGTGGGGCAAAAAGTGTGTGTGCTGGGTGAGTGGTCTTTCATGATGCAGGTGGCTCTCTTCCTGCATCTGGAGGTGTAGATGTATGTGATGGTGGGGAGACTGACTCCAACAGACTTTTGTGCAGCCTTCACCACTCTTTGTAGAGCTTTTTTTTTCTGTAGCTGTGCAACCTTCACCACTCTTTGTAGAGCTTTTTTTTTCTGTAGCTGTGCAACCTCCATGCCACATGTTGATGCTGGAGCACATGATGCTCTCCACTGAACACCAGTAGAAGGAGGTGGGGACTGAGCTTCTCAGACCAGCTCGTCTCAGCCGTGAGGAAGTAGAGTCTCTGATGACCTTTCTTGATCAGACTGGTGGTGTTGTTGCTCCAGCTGAGGTTATCATTCATGTGTACACCCAAGTACTTGTAGCTGGAGACCACTTCCACTGCAGATCCTCTTATGTTCAGTGGGGTTTAGGTGTGTTTGTTCCTTCTGAAGTCCACAATAATCTTCTTTGTCTTCTTCACATTCATGTGAAGGTTATTTTCTTTGCACCAGCTCTCCAGGTTTTCCACCTCCTGCCTGTAGCTGGACCCATCATTGTTTAATGCATCCCACCACAGAAGTATCATCTGCAAACTTTACGACATGACAGCCTGGATGGGTAGCTATGTGCTATGTGGGCAGAATAAACAGGAAAGGGCTCAACACACATCCTTGAGGAGAGCCAGTGCTAAGGGTTATGGTAGAGGAGGAGAAGTTGTGGATCCTCACTGACTGTGGTCTGTTTGTTAAGAAGTCTAGTACCCAGTTACAAATGGAGGGGCATAGTCCAAGTGTGAATAGTTTGTCCATCAGGGTTTGGGGGATCATGGTGTTAAAGGCAGATGTTAAGTCCACAAAGAGCATACGGACGTAGGAGTCCTTCTGCTCCAGGTGGGTGAGAGCAGTGTGGACCACAGAGGAGATGGCATCCTCTGTTGATCGGTTCTCACGGTATGCGTACTGATGAGGGTTCTCAATGATGTTGATGGTTGTTTTGACGTGGGTCATGACCAGTTTTTCGAAACATTTAGCGACTATCGGGGTGAGGGCTACTGGCCGATAAGACATTCAGACCAGACATTGTAGAGCTTTTTGGGACTGGGATGATGGTGGCGGTCTTCAAGCAGATGGGAACTGTCTCCAGGGTAAGTTTCTGGGTGGAGTTTGCATGTTCTCCCCGTGCATGCGTGGGTTTCCTCCGGGTACTCCGGTTTCCTCCCACAGACCAAAAAACATGCTTGTTAGGCTGATTGGTGACTCTAAATTGACCCTAGGTGTGAGTGTGAGAGTGGATGGTTGTTTGGTGTGAGTGAGACAGGTCCCTCTTGTAAATGAGTCCCCGTGACTCAACGAGGCTAGCCTGTATAAATAAAGGTTGAATGAATTGAATGAAAAGTGAGGTGTCAAAGATGCCGGCCAGCACATCGCAGAATGGATCAGCACATTCTTTCAACACTTTCCCGAGGATGTTGTCTGGGCCGGTTGCTTTGTGCGGATTAATCCTCCTGAAAGTACTCCGTACTTCTGCTGCGGTCACGCTGAGATGATCTTCAGCCGGTGGTGAGGTGAGTCTGGTGCTGGGTGGTCTGTTTGGGCCTTCAAAGCATGCATAGAACTTGTTGAGGGCAACTGCTATGTTAAAAAACAAACAAACAAACAATCCCCCCACCCACCCCCCACCAGAAAAAACAGTATTTAAAAAAAAGTGTTTTTGTAAAGATCTTCAAAACAAAAGCACACACAACTAAAAAGATATATCCAGAATTATTGAAAAAATATTTGTTACCATATTTACTTCTGCCCTTCAGGTTGCTTTTATTGGCCAATTTTGTCTCAAACTTTTTTCTTAGCCATATCCCATCCATTTCCCCTCACAGATGGGAGGTCCACCCCTCAGGGGAAACTGCATCATCAATACCCCTAGCACCCACCCCTCGTTTCTGCCTGTGTCACACACATACTCTCCTCCCTTGCTGTAAGCTGTGTGTTACAAACTGGACAGAGCCGGCTATGCATCCCCAAGCCTTTCTGTTAACCCTGCTGTGTGTTACAAACTGGACAGATCCGGCTATGCATCCCCAAGCCTTTCTGTTAATGAAGCCACAACAGAGCCATAAATAGAGAAAGCCCTAATTAAAATGAAGGGATAAATGGGCTTTTAACTGATATGTTCATCCTAGGAGAGAGTGTATGAGATGGGAACAGATGAGGGAAAAAGTGAAAGAAAACAAATTTAAGGGTCAACAGATGGGGCCAATTACGTAATATCCTTTGTGTGAACATTTGAAAACCCATTGAAAACTTAAATTAAGCACAACCATTAACTCACACCATTATTCTTGTTCAGGTCAGGTGTACATTTCATCTCACCTTTCAGTTGTGTATGGTACAAATAAATACAAAACCGGATTAGGCAGAACTTGTTAAACAAAAAGTCTGGGCCGGCAGCGCCAACTTGCTATTGACATTTGATATTTATTAAGCAGCACTGTGGTGTAACTGGTAGAGCTGCTGCCTCTCAGCGAGCATGTTACCCTGGTTCAAATCCCAGTCCAGGGGCATTTCTGGGTAGAGTTTGTTCTCTCCATGCATGCATGGGTTTTCTCCGAGTACTCCAGTTTCCTCCCACAGACCAAAAACATCCACAGACCAAAAACATCCATGTTAGGCTAACTGATCACTCTAAATGATCCCTGAGTGAGTGTGAATGGTTGTTGGTCTCATTCGTCTCCATGCGTCTCTGTGATGGACTTGCGACCTGTCCAGGATGTACCCTACCTCTCCCTACCTCTCGCGCAGTGACTGCTGGACATGGGGCACCAGCGACCCAAAAAGGAAAAAGCAGGTTAATGGATATTTATTAACTGATGACAGAGACAAGTTGCAAATAAAAAACTTTTTTTTTCTTAGTACTGTATAAAACAGCCTTGTTATACAACTAATACTCATAACATGTCAAGAGGTAAAAATAAAATAAAGCCTCACAATGACAATGAGGGGAAAAAATGCCTCCCTGACAGCATGCTAGGGAGTTTGGTGGTAGAGATCTGTTTTGCATTTCCTGCCTTGCAGCAAGCATATGGATATTGACGCCATAGAGGAGGATCAGGGGAATTTTGTGGGCCTCATCACACACTGACCTCTGAAAGCTCCAGCCCTGCTCCCACAATGCAGTGATGTCACCAGTGAGATGAAGGGGTACGAGAATTTACAGTCAGGGTTTTAGGGTTCATAAAGCACAGATGAGCTAAGAAGCAACTCCACCCACACAAGGAAAGAATTAATTGCATCCTGTGACAGCATGAGGTTCAGCCTTGAGCTCTGCAGTATGTGTCTGTCTGCAGAAGCGCAAGTAACTGAAGTCATTAAAGGAGAAATGTAATCAAATCTGAAAAAAATCGATATAACAAGAATTTCATATAGTAAACAACACACATAAACATACTTAGTATGCTTTTTTCAAGTCAGTAGCTTAAAGAAATAGTTTTTTTACATTTTTCCTGCTACATGCCGAAGTGCAGTGATTTCTGTAGTAATTTTCTGGACGCACTTTTATGACACAATTAAGACCTCCTTTGCTATCTTACAATAACACTGAAGCTATAAACCCATCATTACTGTCCTCTTGTCTGTCATTTAAAATGGAAGCAGAATACTTTTTTGAATCCGAAGGATATCACTTAAGTTTGTCAAAAACAGTTTGGTGATTTAGTGCATTAATGGGCATTTCTATCCTGGAAATACGAATAGCCTTCGCATGCTAACGTTAGCATGCTAGCGCCGTATGCTAACGTTAGCATGCTAGCGCAGTATGCTAACATGGAAGTGGGGGTGTTGAAAATGTCCTGAAACAGTTACCAATGTCTTGTTAAGCTCTGTATTCCACAGAACATACGGTAGTAGGATCTAAAATGATTTTTAAAGATGAAGGAGCAAGTTGAAACATGCAGGGTCTCCCTCCTTGCTAGCAGGCTCCATTGGGAGCTGCCTGGCTAACTAACTACGGTGGCCCTACACGGCCAAAATTCTACAGCGGCCGAATGCACAGGAGCGGTAAAAATACAATATAAAATTTTAAAAAAGTTTTAAAATCTATTTTGGGGCTTTTAGAATCGATTCTGAATCGCCAGGACTAAGAATCTTGATTCTTTAAAAAATAGATTTTTTTTGCTGCATCCCTAATTGCTACACACTGAAACCTTTTTGTCCACTACTAGATTTTTTTTTTTATTAACACAAACAGAACTACAAAACACTACATAAACAAAAAATATATACAAACTCTTGTGAATGATAACATAACTACAGTCTATAAGCTAGGGGGCGGTTTACAAAATGATGAAAGTTGAAAAAATACTAGATACACACACTAATATTACTGTATGAGGGACGACCATTGCACTGCCTATGTCATATTCAGGGGACGGAGAGCAAGCAGAGGGAGGGGGGTCAAAAACACCAGATGAGAATTTTTTCACTTTGCAAAGTCTAAATTTGAGTTAGGATGACATTTTTGACTTGTGAAATTTTCTCAACAAGCTTATTTTATGCTTTTCATTAGACTACTATTAGCTTAAAAACACTTTTCATTTCTCCTTTAAGAGAACACACGGCAAATGTATAGATGGTTATGACACCCTGCCACATTTATCTCTGCTGGTTAACAGAGTTTATCTAATGCATGTGACAAAGCAGAGGATCAGGTACTCTTAATAGTTCCAGAAACTCGCCTTAAGCGCAGGGGTGACAGGGCGTTCTCTGTAGCAGGCCCAAGACTCTGGAACGAGTTACTGCTGCTCATCAAACAGGCCCCCTCCCTCTCGGTTTTCAAATCCCGGTTAAAAACTCACTACTACTCCATCGCTTTCAATGCCAGCTGATTTGTATTGGATCGTTTGATTTATGATCTGCAATGTTTTTATGTTTTTCGTGTTGTACTTCATTGTCTGTGTTGCCTGTTGCGTGTTTGTTTGTCCAGCACTTTGGTGTGGACTTGTTCCTTTTTAAAGTGCTTTATAAATAAAATGGTATGGTATGGTAAAGCACATGGCTCATAAGTGCACACAGCATTATTTGCTGTAAACTGTTTCTTTCAGTTTCACATCAAGTAGGAAAATTATTTTTATTTTTATTTTTTATTTTTCAACTACCGGTAAGCTGAAATTGCTCTGTCAGTTTCATCCACACATTTCGTATACCTGCTTGATCTGATTTAGGGTCACAAGGAGCTGGTGCCCATGTCCAGTCAACAAGTGAGATTACCAGTTTGTCACAGAGCCCCAGAGACAAACAACCACGCACATGCTCAGACCAGTGTTAAAAAGCTCAAATTAATCTAGGATCTATGTTGGTGGACTGAAGTGGGAAACTGGTGCATCCATGCAAATCCCTGCATGCACAGATAAATCCACAACAAATTATTTTTTGTAGTTAATCCACAAGGGGCTTGCCACAGCTAAGCAACACTGTCAAACACAAAAAAATGACTATCTCAGTTAATTTTACAGGTACTGTATTGTGCAGATATAATGTAGTAGTACACAAGTTATTCAGAACACATAGCAGTGTTTCCCCTACCATTATACAAGCGGGGTGCCCCACCCCGTCAACAGAAATGAGCACCCCGCCTACCAAAGCGAACTTGCCCCCCACCCAGCACTGACATAGCACTAAGCTAGCAACACGAAATACAAGCTCTCTAGCTAAAAAGCTAAAGGTGCCTCTTCCCTCATGCTGAACCGCACCTGCTCAAAAACGGTTGGTACAAGCTTTGCTCAGACATGTCTCCATCCCTCCCCATCAAGAAAAATCATGGATGAGATGAGCACCCTGCCATGGCAAGTTAACTAGGGGAAACACTGGACCTTGTATGCAACTTCACCGTTTAGTCCACAATACAGTACAGTATGTGTTGTTGGGTTACGGTCTCTGGCAGCACAGTGACTCAGTTAATAGAGCTGTTGCCTCTCAGCGAGAAGGTCGCCAGTTCAAATCCCGGCCTGGGACCTTTCACCTCAATGTGTAACTGGCTGCTAGACTTCCTGACCGGGAGACCACAGACAGTACGGATCGGGAGTAACACATCTAGCACCATCACATTGAACACAGGGGCCCCACAAGGATGTGTGCTGAGCCCCCTTCTATTCACCCTGCTAACACATGACTGCACACCATCGTACAGCTCCAACCACTTCATCAAGTTTGCGGATGACACAACAGTGGTAGGTCTCATCAGCAACAACGATGAGACGGACTACAGGAACGAGGTGAGCCGCCTGGCCTTGTGGTGCGGACACAACAATCTCACTCTCAACGTGGAGAAGACAAAGGAGATTGTTGTGGACTTCAGGAAGAGGGATGCCCAACATCCTCCTCTGACCATCAACAGCACCGCAGTGGAGAGAGTGGACAGCACCAAGTTCCTGGGAGTGCACGTCTCAAAGGACCTGTCCTGGAGCAGGAACACTGCAGCACTGGCAAAGAAGGCTCACCAGCGTCTCTACTTTCTCCGCAAGCTGAAAAGGGCTGGAGCTTCAACCCCCATCATGAGCACCTTCTACAGAGGTGCCATAGAAAGTGTCCTGACCAGCTGCATCACTGTGTGGTTTGGTGCATGTACTGCATCCTGCCGCAAGAGCCTCCAGCGCATTGTGAGAGCAGCTGAGAAGATCGTGGGCACCTCCTTGCCCTCACTGCAGGACTTACACAGCAAACGCCTCACTCGGAAAGCCCACCGCATGGCAGGTGATCCCACACACCCACTACACAGCTGCTTCAGACTGCTGCCATCAGGAAGGAGACTGAGGAGTCTCCAGGCTCGAACCAGCAGACTGAGAGACAGCTCTGTTCATCAGGCAGTCAGAATGCTAAACACTCTGCCTGCTCTGCCTCCCCTCCCATTTGAACTGCCTTAACACTAAAACTTTCTCACATATTATCACTCAACACAAAGTTTTTAACACTAGACTCTGTGTCACCAAACGGGTTTTCACTAAACTCTCGGTCATGTGCTCATACAGTTTGCACTACTTCTCATACTTGCACTAATGTCTGTATTACATCACTGCCTATAATCATAATACTGTTTACATTCTCTGTTTACATTTATTAATACTGTTTACTTTTATTACTACTGCTTACATGTAATTACTACTGTTTACATTTATTTACACTACTCTAATATCTACACCACTGCTGGTACATATACAGTGTGCTCTGAACGGTCTTATTTAGGGATGCCCAATGTGCCTTACTGCATATGCCACTTTTTGCCTCTACAACAACATCAACTACTACCTCATACATATACTGTGTACATTGACTCATACGCTGCTTTGCCACTTTGCAAATGTCAATGCTAGAAACCTTTAGTTTATTTTAGTTATACTTTTTATACTCTTTTTTTATACCACTATGCAAAAAAAAAAAAAAAAAAAAAAAAAAAACAACTCAGGACAGTGTTAGTTTTACTATTTTTATGCTTATGTCTATTATTATATGTTTCAGTGTTTCAATGTTTAGATGTTTACTGTTGCACCGAGGGACTGAGAGAAACGCAATTTCGGTCCTGTGTATGTCCTGCACTGTACATATTGCAG
>JBBPBX010054869.1:8094-18712 GCA_038048925.1 Garcialebias charrua | reverse complement strand
GTGTTTGATATGGGTGTCCTGATGTTTCAATTGCCGCAATAAAAATGTGTTCTGGACCATTTCCTTCAACCTGCACAAAATCATTCAAACTAAAAGCATCTTGTCCAAAGATGGTGCAGAAAAACTGCTCCATGCTTTTTCACTTTCAAGCTGGGCTGGTGTGATCCTTTTTAAAGTGTATGTATAAAATATTCATCCATCCATCCATTATCTTTACCCACTTCTTCCTTTTTGGGATGCGGGGGTCACTGGTGCCCATGTCCAGTCATCACTGTGTGAGAGGCGGGGGACACCCTGGACAGATCTCCAATGAACCATTTCTTCTCCCTGGCCTTTGACACCATCTGTGATGTTGACTTTTAATTACTATAGCTTGTTGCCTCTCAGCAAGAAGGTTACCGGGTTACCTTTCTGGGTGGAGTTTGCATGTTCTCTCTGTGCGTGTGTTTTCTCCAGATACTCTGGTTTCCTCCCACAGACCAAAAACATGCACATTAGACTGACTGGTAACTCTAAATTATCTTTATAGGTGAGAGAGAGCGAGAGTGAATAGTTGTTGGTCTCTATGTGTCCCTGTGATGGACTTGAGACATGTCCAAGGTGCCCCCCACCTCTCACACAGTGATTTAATTTAATTCATTTGATTCAGTTTATTCATATAGTGCCAATTCACAACAAAGTTGTCTCTGGACACTTTACAGGAACATTCACATACATGGAAAAGCCAATTACTGTATTAGAATGGCAGTGATGGCTGGTCATGGAAACCAGTGAACCCCTGTGACCCAAAACAAACGAAGCGGTTTAAGATGATGGATGGATCGTATGATTGTTTTATTATGTGTACAGCTATTTGGTCCTATGGCTGTTAAAAGTGCTCTATAAATCAAGCTGGTATGGGATGGTGAACCCAGCATCTTCAGCAGATCTGTTTGAGGTCCTCTCTGGTCTATTCAAATTATACACGAGAGTTCTACAAACTATTAACTGCACAAACATTTTTGTCTTTCCTCTCAAGTTTGCATCAAATCACAGGTGGATTAGATTTCTGACGTAGGAGTACATTCTTTTTTAGTTAGCTGGTCGACGACCGGGGCAGAAGTGACAAAGAGCGTTTTTAAATGGAGAGCAATGTGTTTGCCAGTGGGCTGAGATGTCACCTTAAATTAGAGACAACCAGTCGGTGCATGAGTTTATGGTGTCTTTAAACAACTGGCAACCAAAATCATCAACATAGACAAAAATAAAAAATAATATCACCCACTGTTTAACATAGAGCCAGTAATATATCACATTCAGCCAATTCACTGATTTTACTCATCATCTTTGTCCTTGGTTCTGAAACAGTACTGATTTGTTTACATCGATCATGTGGTTTAGCTGATCTAGCAGCTAGATTTGAGCGGTGTATTCGGCTGATACGCTGCTTTAAATGGTAAATGGAGCTTATTTATATAGCGCCTTCCAGCCCCCTCTGAGGAGCCCCAAAGCGCTTTACAATACGAGCCATCTACCCATTCATACATACATTCATACACCGTTAGTGGTAGCCTGCCTTGTAGGGCGCTATCCAGACCTACCGGGAGCAACTCGGGGTTAAGTGTCTTGCCCAGGGACACAACGACACATGGTGGGCGGATGCGGGACTCGAACCTCCGACCTTCCGATTGGGGGTCGACTGCCATTACCACTGTGCCACGACCGCCCGCCTGCTTTAAATGAAGTGCAAACCATGCCCACCTGGCCAGCTGCTTTGTCACCGGAGCTACAAATGCTGTGTAGTCACTGTATGAACAGAAACACAGCTGATGCTTTGATTCTTCTGACTGTTTCTCACTACACTGCTGACAAGACCAGAGACAGACAGTTCAACTATACAGTATCTGCTGCTGTGGACCAGCCGGCTGTCACCATGGTGCTGCTTGCCAAGTGATTATAGAAAGCAGAGGAAGAGAGGACACACGGTTGCTTTTCTTTCCAGCGCAGTGAGCAGCAGGTCAGTTTGATTAAATGAACGAACCAAAAGTAACATGAAGACGGGTGCTGCTCTGCAGGATGGAAGGTACATTCAACAATCATCTTTCAGATAAACTACCTGAAGAAATGACGTCCTCCATCCTGTTGTTCAAACTCTCCACTTTACCTGACTGATCATTTACTGCACAGACATCAGACATCCTTTCATCAACTGTTGATACTTCATAATAAAGTTATTTCTTAACAACATTATCTCCTGCAGTCGTCGTTTGAAAGGTGAGGTATATAAAACATAAAAGTAATCTATTTCATGCACTTGCTTAAAAATGCAGGTCTTTATTAATAAAAGGAAACCAGACCAACCCTGAGAGAAGTTACTGTTATATCTAAACAAGCTGCATTGCTTAAAATGAAATATTGTAAATGTAATAAAAAGTGTGCTGGTAGAAAAAACAATATCACTGAAGTTTAACAACCAATATGAGTCCAGATATGAATTAAGATAAGATTCAGGTCATGGTCCACCATTTGGAGGCCACAGACAAAAATGTTAATGAGCTAGTTTTTAAAATGGCACATTATGTATGATATAAATAACTCCTTGGTAAGATTAATATTTAGAGCCAAGAGTTCCCTCCATCCATCCATCCATCCATCCATTACCTGCTTCTTCCTTTCTGGGTTGTGGGGGTCACTGGTGCCCATATCCAGCAGTCATTGTGTGAGAGATGAGAGACACCCTGGACAGGTCTCCCGTCCTTCACAGGGACACATAGAGACAAATGAGACAAACAACCATTCACTCTCTCACACCTAGAGACAATTTAGAGTCACCAATCAGCCTAACAGGCATGTTTTTAGTCTGTGGGAGGAAACCAGAGTACAGTAGTCCCTTGTTCATCGCAGAGGATCCATACCATGAAATAGTAGTTTATTTTAGTACTGTATGTATATATATACCGTATTTTCCATTGTATAGGTCACACCGTTGTATAGGTCGCAGTGTCCAATTATAGCCCAAAAATTGGAAAAATCCATAAACAGGTATAGGTCGCACCCACATCACCGCCGACGTAACGCGTCATCCACCGCTGATGCGCCGCGTGACCGCTGAGTCAACCCGGCAATATGGACCGAGTGTTTAGCTCTGCTGCTAATGTCTGCCAGAAGCTAACAGAAGCTAAACACGAGACGAGTCCGTCTCTGAAAACACGAATAAAAAATCGAATCTCATCTCAAATGTTTTCTCCAGGACATAGTTAAGTACATTGGAGCCTTATAATTACTCTGTAAGCAGAAATAAATATACACCGATTGGTTTCGAAGCTATTTATAACATAAACAGAAGCTAACACAAGACGAGTCCGTCTTTGAAAACACGAATAAAAAATCGAATCTCATCTCAAATGTTTTCTCCAGGACATAGTTAAGTACATTGGAGCCTTATAATTACTCTGTAAGCAGAAATAAATATACACCGATTGGTTTCGAAGCTATTTATAACATAAACAGAAGCTAACACAAGACGAGTCCGTCTCTGAAAACACGAATAAAAAATCGAATCTCATCTCAAATGTTTTCTCCAGGACATAGTTAAGTACATTGGAGCCTTATAATTACTCTGTAAGCAGAAATAAATATACACCGATTGGTTTCGAAGCTATTTATAACATAAACAGAAGCTAACAGAAGCTAACACGAGAAAACACGTCTTTGAAAACACGAATAACATTTCGAATTTTATGTCAAATGTTTTCTCCAGACCATAGTTACGTACATTAAAGCTCCTATAATTACAATCTGTAAGCAGAAAAAATATACACCGAGTGGTTTCGAAGCTATTTATAACGTAAACAGAAGTAAACAGAAATCAAACGAAGGCTTTATGTCAAATGTTTTCTCCAGACCATAGTTACGTACATTAAAGCCTTATAATTACACTCTGTAAGCAGAAAAAATATACACTGAGTGGTTTCGAAGCTATTTATAACGTAAACAGAAGCTAACATCAGAAGCTAACAGAAGCTAAATGCTACAAAAAGATCGTTTTTTATTTTAATCTCAAACATCTAATAAAGCTACTCACTTATAAACGTCCACACTGTGATTCCATTCTGTAAGTTTCAGAAAAATCCGCTGAGTGGTTCTTGACTTATCTTGCTAACAAACAGCAAACAAACAGAAGCTAACAGAAGTTACATCCAGACCAGGAGGCCGACGGAGTCAGTCCGAGCAGAGGAGCTTTTTTTCGGACACATGAGCTGGAAACGGTCTTCTTCTTCTTCTTGGTGGAAACGGTCGGTGTACTCCTCTAGAAGCGGTACTGCACTGCGCCCCCTAGCGGCCGAAACTGGTACTGCACTAGGCCCCCTAGCGGCCAAAAGTGGTACTGCACCGTTTTCTGCCAAAGTGAAAAACAGTCATAACTGAGGCAAAAATTGGTCTAAAAATATGGGAAAAAAATCCATAAATAGGTCGCACTGGTGTATTGGTCGCAGGGGCGGATCTACTGGGGTGGCATGGGGTGGCAGTTGCCACCCCAACAGAGAGCCTTGCCACCCTGTTTGCCACCCCAGCTGTACATTACAAATGCGAAACTCTTTTTTCCAACAACATTGAATGCAGCACAATGTACCGGTAGTGATGTAGTCCACACTCCTTACCAGTTGGTGGCGGTAATGCACACCTATAGTTTTTTGCCAACCTCCATTAAACTCATCAAGAAGAAGCATTGTTTACAACCGAGTTCTGACTGAGTGCCGGCGTGAAGTGAGAAATGAAATGAAAAGAAGACTGAACACAGCAGTATGAGAGGAAACGGGTAAAAAAGTATTAAATATGTCCCTTTTGGAAAAGTAATTGTAGTAGTAGGCAGAAATTGAAATTGTTTTCTCTGTTCGGTTAGCTGTGGTGGCTTTCTTTAATTGTGCTGGATATAAAAGTTAATCAGTTGATTATTTCCTTTAGCAAAATATCTCGTGAGCCACTGAAGCGCTCTTCAGTGGCTCACGAGATATTTTGCTAAAGCTACTGACAAGCGCACACATTTTGGGCCTCTGCAGCAGGCAAGAATAAAACGCTGTGAAGGGTGGAGAAGTAAACTCAGAGCCTTGAGTTCCTACTGAAACTCCAGATTGGTGTTTTTAATTAAAGTTAGTTGAGCGAACACTTTGTGGAGTCATGAGGCTGTGTGGGACGATGTGAACCCACCCGATGACTCACAACTTCACCGATTTTATTCTAAAAACCAAACCTTGCACTCTGTTGATGCAAACATAATTACACCATCAAAAACATGCAGGCTCTCACTTTTGGTATTTGTGCAATTTTAACCTTTTGAAATATTTAGCTTAGGTGTTGTGTTCATTTCAGCTGTTGTTCTGCTTCGGCTCCTTTCAGCTCCTTTCAGCTTCGTTCATATTTTTTCTGCTCCTTTCAACTTATTTCTTCAAATTTTGGCTTTTTATTCTATTTTTTTCTTTTTTCTTTTTTTTTTCCATTTATAGATGGCCTCCCTTCACACCTTTTAGCCATCCTCTCACTCCAATATATATATATATATTTTTTAAGAGAGAAAGAAAGAAAAGAGAAAGTAAGACAACAAATCAACAATTATCAACCAAAAGAGCACAAGGCAAACACACCCAACCTCCGTCCACAATCCTGCAAAGCACATGACAGAACACAACAATGGAACATACATGCATAAAGACTAATAATATTCATGAGCTTGCAGTAGAATTCTATAAATACACATACCCATATCTACAAATATATATATACAGTAGTATACATACATATACTTTTATATTCATTTATATATATATCTACAAATATATATATACAGTAGTATACATACATATACTTTTATATTCATTTATATACCCATCTACATATCTACAAATATATATATACAGTAGTATACATACATATACTTTTATATTCATTTATATACCCATCTACATATCTGCATATATCTATATATACATCCCTGCATCCATTTGTGTGTGGTTGTGAGCATGCATAAGTGTATAAGGTTCCTCCAATAGAACATTTAGTAGCGACTGTGAAGCATCAGAGATCCGTCCCCCCAAAGCCCGAGGCAGACGAAGGAGCGATCAAAGCCCAAGACCCCAGGAAGGACCCCGAGCCCAGAGTCCCCAGGACCACCCGAACAGGACGAGCCACTAGCCCACTCCCCAGATCCTACCAAGGGGAAGAACCGGACGAACCCCTACCAGCGACCACATACAATGGACCTTACCAAGCTCCGCCCACAGGGCCGCGTTTCATTGGCTAATGCCCATAACACGTCACAGCGCAGCTTCCACGTGCGTGCCGGTCTCACAAAACAAACGCTACGGTAGCGTTTGTGAGACCGGCACCACATGCTACTTACATTGCTAGCTAGCATACGTGCAGAATTTTTCTGCGTCAGGGCTGGAAAAATGCTCCTCCACCGTCAGTGGGGTATCTGTACAGGAGATGTCAGGTACCCTGACCGTATTTGTGGAAGTAAAATTCACCGTTTCCCTATATGTGAAACTGAATGCCTTGCTTGGATCAAAGCTTGTGCACGACCACAAAACTGAACAATTATTTCTTTCACCAGCAGAGAAGGGTTGACCTGCTTTTGAAACCTGCTAGTTAACAACACGCGGTCACGATGAGAGAAAGCCACAGTTCACTGAACGTCCTGGAAGTTGGGAAGAAACAGCTCTGCTAACTCACATGAGCTAGCTAACACAACGAGCTCTACTGTCGATTTCACCTAAAACTGCACAAAATCGTGACACGAAGGCTGGATTTTAACTAACACACCGAACGGCTGAGCTTGTTAGCCCTCACAAAAGTCGCTGTCGGCGTGTTTAGCAGCTAAAGCAGCAACGGCTAACCAATGGAGATTACAGTTAGCATTAGCTTTGCGACCAAGGCACACAAACTTTTGCCAACAATAGAAATCGCTGATTTCAAAAGTAACCCTCAAAACCATGAATGCCTGACTTACCCAGCCTTGCAGGACAATAGGCATCAGTGATCCTGTCCACAGCTGTAATAATGCTGAGCCTGAGCGTGTGAGGAGCTGATGTTTTCCCCATCAGACAGTAGCATTAGCGGTGACGCGCACGCTGTTTGGAGGCATCGCGTGGATCAAACAACTTGATAACGTCCACAAAAAAAAATAACATGAACTTGTTGGTTCCCCTGTCCATTGTCATGGCTGATATTTTGTTGGAATCTGGCAGAAATGATACACTATTCGACTCAGAAATACCCTGCAGTCAGTCGACGCCATGTTTTCCATTGACACCAAAGCTGCGCTTGGGAGACGTGCAGCCATCTTGGAGCTTAGGGGGCGTTTCTGGGCGGAGCTTGGTAAGGTCCATGACCCCCCGGTGTCGCCCGCGACAAATTCACAGGCCCCCGCCGGAGCCTGCTGCACCGACTTAGCCCCAGGGCCGGTCACCGAGGCCCGGGCACCGGGGACGCCCACCCCTCAGGCCCAGACCGACCGGACCAGAGGGCACGAGCCCCACCAAGCAGCCACCAGGCCGTGCCAACAAACGCCCAAGCGCCCAACCCCAGATAGTTTGGCTTTTTATTCTAATTTCAGCATCTTTCTGCTGAATTCAGGCTTTTCAGCTACTTTTTTTTGTTGTTGTTGTTAATTTGAGCCTTTTTACTACTATTATTTGGTTGCTGTTTCACCTTTTGATCCTTAAACATTATTTCAACTTTTTAAGCTAATTTAAACTTATTTCTGCAAATTTAAACTCTTTGTTTTAGCCTTTTTAGCTACTTTTATGATTTTTTTGTTGCTTATTTTGTTTTTGTTTTCTGTTAATTTTTACGGTAATTTTTGCAAATTTCAGATTTTTTTGGGTAATAATTTCTGGCTCTCTCTGCCTTATTCTCTATAACTTATTCTGCTCATTGCTGCTACTTTTCTGGTTCATTCAGCTTTTCTACACAGTTTTTCTGCTTTCAGAAAGTATCAGCTGTTCAAATTCAGCTCACATCAACAGGTTAGTGATTAAATATTTTAACCTGGTTTAGGATTCTTCAGCAGTTTTTAGCTAAAATCCTTCAGCGACAAGGATTCACACTGCATTTTCACAGGAAATGACATTTAAGTAGTTTATGTATCCTGCAGAGTAACCGTTGCTGCACAATAGCTGAAAATGTTTAATATTCTTATTATGATTAAACATTGTGAAAGAACAATTGTGACAAACTATTATGCTCTAAATCCCTTTAATGGTCCGCTGCTGAAAGTAAAGTGAATCTGTTTGGCCAGTTTTGTTTATTTGTCTGTAACATGAGCAAAATACATGAACCAATAAACTGATTTTAATGAAACTCTCAGAAAATAAACATTGGATTCAAATATCGGACAATCAATACTTTTTGAGTCAACCAAATTCAAGATGGCCACCACAACACAAAAATGTCAACACCAAAATGACTCTAACAGTCAGCTGTACAGATGTTGAGCTACATTTAGTGGCTTCATCAGATGTGGTATGAATTCAAAGGAGCCATGGAGGAGGACCTTCGGTGGGCCTCGAGGAGGTTCTGAACCGTTCAGTGACTCAGGAAAAGAAAATTGTGTCAGGCTGTGCTTGGCTGCTGATTCTGAATTTGAGAATCCACTTTATCCAGTCACCATGTCCACCTTGAGGAGGCAGACTAGAAGACTCGGAGGAGTCCTTCCCCATGGCTCAGGTGTTTAAGGGTAGCTCCATGGTGGCAGGGTGCCAGGGCTTGATGAGATCTCAGCCTCCCCTTGTAAGTTTACGCCAGGGTTTTGGAAAGGAGGCTCGTGGCAGTGTGGCTTTTATCTGGGTGGTTCAACCGTGGGCCAGATAGTCACCCTTACAGGTCAAGGTGGTCATGAGAGGACCTGAAGGAGACTTGTCCTGAGGCACTCTATGGAGGATGCTGAGGGAGTCTGTGTTGTGAAGGTCACTGTCCCTGAACCACAGCAGGAGCAGAGTTGAGATCACTGGTGCAGGTTGGATTCTGCCAGGGTTGTCCCTGGCAGAATCCAACAGTGGCTGTCCAGTTTGTGGTGTTCATAAACAGGATCTTCAGGCTTGGTTGGGGAGCATAGGGGGTCTGGTTTGGGAACTTCAGTGTCTCTTTGAACTTTTTGCAGACTATATTTTTCTGTTGGAGCCTGGGTTCTGACCGTCAGCAAACTGATGCAGCACAAGGACAAGTGGAGGCAGCTAGGCTGGGAGTCAGCTCCTCTACATCAAAGACCATGGCTCTCAACCAGATGGTGGAATGTGCCCTCTGAATTAGGAGCAGGTCTTTGCATCTGATGAAGGAGTTCAAGCAATTGAGAGTTTTATTTCTACATGATGGCAGGATGGAGTGGGAGATGGATTGACAGATCAGGAACTCATCTTCAGTAATGAGGGTGTTGCTTTGATCTGTCATGGTGAAAAATGAGTTCATTTGAAAGATAAAGCTCTGGATTTACCAGTTTGTCTAACCTGTGGTCATGAGATTTGGATCAGGACCAAAAGAACAAAATCCTGGATATAAGCAGCTGAAATAAGCTTCCTTCACTTGGTGGCCAGGCTGTGTGGCCAGAACTTACTTGATTGACTATTTGGCCTGGGAAAACATTGGGATTCCCCAGGAGCTGGAGAAGGTCACTTTGGGTTTTCCTCCTGGACCTGTTGCCTTCATGGCCTGACCACAGATTAGCAGCAGCAAAAGGGTGAATACTGTAGATGGATGACTAAATGCCATCCTTTTTTTTAAAGCAACACATGATTTTAATTTAAAACAGGCATGACAGGTGACAGCTGAAATGCTTTTCTCCAATGAATGGCTTTGTTTCTGTTTTGTCACTGGTGCTCAAAACCCTTTTACTGTCAAACACATACATGTCAAACTGTTTTTCATTTGTTGATGATTGACATCTTGAAAGCAGAGACATCTAATTGTAACATTTCTGAGTAGTGTCAGGTTATTTTGGTTCAGAAATATTGAGTTTACTGTATATCTCATTCAGCCACACATTTATAGTGACTGCCACACATAATAATAATAATAATTTGTCACATTTGTCATCTGTGTATGTTTCCCATACTTGACAGACGAAATTGGTCTTCTGCCTTTAACCCAACCACCACCAGGTGGTGCAGCGAGCAGCCGTAGTCAGCGCTCGGGGAGCTGGAGAATTAGATGTGCACGTGTAGTGGCCGGGGCGCGAACCCGCGTCCTTCGGGTCCCAAGTCAAAAGCCTTAGCCACTACACCATCTTTGGCTCATGTGGTCCCTCTGCAGTGGCTCTTTGTAGTGCTGACCAAGAGTAACACGTAAATGTACAATACTCATATTTATATCTGCAGAAGAGTGTTTATTTTTAGTTATTTCCTGCTCCAGTTTTATGAACTATGAGAGTAAAACTTCTGTGACAGAAGGATACTCAAGAAAAAGAAATCAACACATTCTGGGTAGTCACGTCCTGAGTCTAACTTCAGCCTCACAGTGTGAACTTTCTAAAATCCACCAGAAAATCAAACATTTTAACACATTTGAGGCGAGTTGCAAGTTTAGTTGTGCAAACACATCACAGATTAGTATATATATATATATATATATATATATATATATATATATA
>JBBPBX010054868.1:0-23300 GCA_038048925.1 Garcialebias charrua | reverse complement strand
ACATACATACATACATACATACATACATACATACATACATACATACATACATACATACATACATACATACATACATACATACATACATACATACATACATACATACATACATACATACATACATACATACACACATACATACATACATACACACATACACACATACATACATACATGTACATACATACATACATACATACATACATACACACACACCATACATACACACACACCATACATACATACATACATACATACACACACACACACATACATACACACACACACACACACACAGTTGGCAGCCAATCCATTTTTGGCAAAACACCAGCCCACATTTCCGGGTTGTCAGCGGTGACGTAACATACGCGACGCGTCAGCGGTGACAGCATAAAAGATGCTACGTATACGGCGGTGCGACATGTTTATGGATTTTTCCACTTTATTGGACATAAATGGACTGATGCCACGTGTACGGCGGTGCGACGTGTACAGTGGAAAATACGGTATTGGTTTGCTTGACATATGTCAAGGTGTGTCTCAGTTGAACTTTTAGTTAATAAATGCACTGTAATTGTCAAATTAGCTGCATTTAAGATGCGGAGTGTTCGGTCCACATATAAATGGGTTGGCCTTGAGAACGTTTTAAATCTTAGGAGTGTTCTAACAACATATAAATAGGTTGGTCTGGACAATGCTTTGAAGCTGTGCAATGTTCCTCCCACATATTAATAGGCTTACCTTGACAACACATTGAAGCTGCGGAGTGTTCCACCCACATATAAATAGTTTGGCCTTGAGAAGGCTATGAAGCTACGTAGTGTTCCGTCCACATAAAAATATGTTGGCCTTGACAACAGTTGCAAAGGGTTATGTGCACATATAAATAGTTTGGCCTTGACAATGCTTTGAAGCTACGGAATTTTCCGTCCACACATAAATAGGTTGGCCTTGACAATGCTTTGAAGCTACGGAGTGTTCTGCCCACATACAAATAGGTTTGCCTTGACAACACTTTAAAGCTGTGGAGTGTTCATCCCACATATAAATAGGTTGGCCTTGACAACGCTTTGAAGCTGTGGAGTGTTCCGCCCTCATATAAATAGGTTTGCCTTGACAATGCTTCGAAGCTATAGAGTGTTCCGCCCACATATAAATAGGTTGGCCTTGACAATGCTTTGAAGCTGCGGAGTGTTCCGCCCCCATATAAATACGTTTGCCTTGACAATGCTTCGAAGCTATAGAGTGTTCCGCCCACATATAAATATGTTGGCCTTGACAACGCATTGAAACTGCGAAGTGTTCCACCCACATATAAATAGGTTGGCCTTGACAACACTTTGAAGCTACAGAGTATTCCATCCATATATAAAGAGTTTGGCCTTGACAAAGTTTTGAAGCTGCGGACTGTTAAGCTCACATATAAATAGGTTGGCTTTGACAATGCTTTGAAGCTACGGAGTGTTCCGCCCTCATATAAATAGGTTTGCCTTGACAATGCTTCGAAGCTATAGAGTGTTCCGCCCACATATAAATATGTTGGCCTTGACAACGCATTGAAACTGCGAAGTGTTCCACCCACATATAAATAGGTTGGCCTTGTCAACACTTTGAAACTACAGAGAATTACATCCATAAATAAATAGTTTGGCCTTGACAAAGTTTTGAAGCTGCGGAGTGTTAAGCTCACATATAAATAGGTTGGCCTTGACAACACTTTAAAGCTGTGGAGTGTTAGCCAACCTAAAAGAGATTGGCCTTGACAACACTTTAAAGCTAAGGAGTGTTCGACCACCCATAAATAGGTTGGCCTTGACAACTCTTTGAAGATGCCGAGTGTTCCGCCCACATATAAATACATTTTCCTTGATAACGTTTTAAATCTTAGGAGTGTTCTACCCACATATAAATAGGTTGGCATTGACAACACTTTGAAGCTGCAGTGTATTCCATCCATATATGAATAGATTGGCCTTGACAAAGTTTTGAAGCTGCGGAGTGTTCCGCTCACATATAAATAGGTTGGCATTGACAACACTTTAAAGCTGTGGAGTGTTCGCCCACCTATAAATAGGTTGGACTTGACAACGCATTGAAGATGCGGAGTGTTCGGTCCACATATAAATGGGTTGGCCTTGAGAACGTTTTAAATCTTAGGAGTGTTCTAACAACATATAAATAGGTTGGTCTGGACAATGCTTTGAAGCTGTGCAATGTTCCTCCCACATATTAATAGGCTTACCTTGACAACACATTGAAGCTGCGGAGTGTTCCACCCACATATAAATAGTTTGGCCTTGAGAAGGCTATGAAGCTACGTAGTGTTCCGTCCACATAAAAATATGTTGGCCTTGACAACAGTTGCAAAGGGTTATGTGCACATATAAATAGTTTGGCCTTGACAATGCTTTGAAGCTACGGAATTTTCCGTCCACACATAAATAGGTTGGCCTTGACAATGCTTTGAAGCTACGGAGTGTTCTGCCCACATACAAATAGGTTTGCCTTGACAACACTTTAAAGCTGTGGAGTGTTCATCCCACATATAAATAGGTTGGCCTTGACAACGCTTTGAAGCTGTGGAGTGTTCCGCCCTCATATAAATAGGTTTGCCTTGACAATGCTTCGAAGCTATAGAGTGTTCCGCCCACATATAAATAGGTTGGCCTTGACAATGCTTTGAAGCTGCGGAGTGTTCCGCCCCCATATAAATACGTTTGCCTTGACAATGCTTCGAAGCTATAGAGTGTTCCGCCCACATATAAATATGTTGGCCTTGACAACGCATTGAAACTGCGAAGTGTTCCACCCACATATAAATAGTTTGGCCTTGAGAAGGCTATGAAGCTACGTAGTGTTCCGTCCACATAAAAATATGTTGGCCTTGACAACAGTTGCAAAGGGTTATGTGCACATATAAATAGTTTGGCCTTGACAATGCTTTGAAGCTACGGAATTTTCCGTCCACACATAAATAGGTTGGCCTTGACAATGCTTTGAAGCTACGGAGTGTTCTGCCCACATACAAATAGGTTTGCCTTGACAACACTTTAAAGCTGTGGAGTGTTCATCCCACATATAAATAGGTTGGCCTTGACAACGCTTTGAAGCTGTGGAGTGTTCCGCCCTCATATAAATAGGTTTGCCTTGACAATGCTTCGAAGCTATAGAGTGTTCCGCCCACATATAAATAGGTTGGCCTTGACAATGCTTTGAAGCTGCGGAGTGTTCCGCCCCCATATAAATACGTTTGCCTTGACAATGCTTCGAAGCTATAGAGTGTTCCGCCCACATATAAATATGTTGGCCTTGACAACGCATTGAAACTGCGAAGTGTTCCACCCACATATAAATAGGTTGGCCTTGACAACACTTTGAAGCTACAGAGTATTCCATCCATATATAAAGAGTTTGGCCTTGACAAAGTTTTGAAGCTGCGGACTGTTAAGCTCACATATAAATAGGTTGGCTTTGACAATGCTTTGAAGCTACGGAGTGTTCCGCCCTCATATAAATAGGTTTGCCTTGACAATGCTTCGAAGCTATAGAGTGTTCCGCCCACATATAAATATGTTGGCCTTGACAACGCATTGAAACTGCGAAGTGTTCCACCCACATATAAATAGGTTGGCCTTGTCAACACTTTGAAACTACAGAGAATTACATCCATAAATAAATAGTTTGGCCTTGACAAAGTTTTGAAGCTGCGGAGTGTTAAGCTCACATATAAATAGGTTGGCCTTGACAACACTTTAAAGCTGTGGAGTGTTAGCCAACCTAAAAGAGATTGGCCTTGACAACACTTTAAAGCTAAGGAGTGTTCGACCACCCATAAATAGGTTGGCCTTGACAACTCTTTGAAGATGCCGAGTGTTCCGCCCACATATAAATACATTTTCCTTGATAACGTTTTAAATCTTAGGAGTGTTCTACCCACATATAAATAGGTTGGCATTGACAACACTTTGAAGCTGCAGTGTATTCCATCCATATATGAATAGATTGGCCTTGACAAAGTTTTGAAGCTGCGGAGTGTTCCGCTCACATATAAATAGGTTGGCATTGACAACACTTTAAAGCTGTGGAGTGTTCGCCCACCTATAAATAGGTTGGACTTGACAACGCATTGAAGATGCGGAGTGTTCGGTCCACATATAAATGGGTTGGCCTTGAGAACGTTTTAAATCTTAGGAGTGTTCTAACAACATATAAATAGGTTGGTCTGGACAATGCTTTGAAGCTGTGCAATGTTCCTCCCACATATTAATAGGCTTACCTTGACAACACATTGAAGCTGCGGAGTGTTCCACCCACATATAAATAGTTTGGCCTTGAGAAGGCTATGAAGCTACGTAGTGTTCCGTCCACATAAAAATATGTTGGCCTTGACAACAGTTGCAAAGGGTTATGTGCACATATAAATAGTTTGGCCTTGACAATGCTTTGAAGCTACGGAATTTTCCGTCCACACATAAATAGGTTGGCCTTGACAATGCTTTGAAGCTACGGAGTGTTCTGCCCACATACAAATAGGTTTGCCTTGACAACACTTTAAAGCTGTGGAGTGTTCATCCCACATATAAATAGGTTGGCCTTGACAACGCTTTGAAGCTGTGGAGTGTTCCGCCCTCATATAAATAGGTTTGCCTTGACAATGCTTCGAAGCTATAGAGTGTTCCGCCCACATATAAATAGGTTGGCCTTGACAATGCTTTGAAGCTGCGGAGTGTTCCGCCCCCATATAAATACGTTTGCCTTGACAATGCTTCGAAGCTATAGAGTGTTCCGCCCACATATAAATATGTTGGCCTTGACAACGCATTGAAACTGCGAAGTGTTCCACCCACATATAAATAGGTTGGCCTTGACAACACTTTGAAG
The DNA here is from genome assembly GCA_038048925.1 of Garcialebias charrua. NCBI lineage: Eukaryota > Metazoa > Chordata > Actinopteri > Cyprinodontiformes > Rivulidae > Garcialebias > Garcialebias charrua. The sequence continues at coordinate 18,419 of JBBPBX010054868.1, read as the reverse complement.
CTACAGAGTATTCCATCCATATATAAAGAGTTTGGCCTTGACAAAGTTTTGAAGCTGCGGACTGTTAAGCTCACATATAAATAGGTTGGCTTTGACAATGCTTTGAAGCTACGGAGTGTTCCGCCCTCATATAAATAGGTTTGCCTTGACAATGCTTCGAAGCTATAGAGTGTTCCGCCCACATATAAATATGTTGGCCTTGACAACGCATTGAAACTGCGAAGTGTTCCACCCACATATAAATAGGTTGGCCTTGTCAACACTTTGAAACTACAGAGAATTACATCCATAAATAAATAGTTTGGCCTTGACAAAGTTTTGAAGCTGCGGAGTGTTAAGCTCACATATAAATAGGTTGGCCTTGACAACACTTTAAAGCTGTGGAGTGTTAGCCAACCTAAAAGAGATTGGCCTTGACAACACTTTAAAGCTAAGGAGTGTTCGACCACCCATAAATAGGTTGGCCTTGACAACTCTTTGAAGATGCCGAGTGTTCCGCCCACATATAAATACATTTTCCTTGAGAACGTTTTAAATCTTAGGAGTGTTCAGCCCACATATAAATGCGTTGGCCTTGAGAACGTTTTAACTCTTAGGAGTGTTCTACCCACATATAAATAGGTTGGCATTGACAACACTTTGAAGCTGCAGTGTATTCCATCCATATATAAATAGATTGGCCTTGACAAAGTTTTTAAGCTGCGGAGTGTTCAGCTCACATATAAATAGGTTGGCTTTGACAACACTTTAAAGCTGTGGAGTGTTAGCCAACATAAAAGAGATTGGCCTTGACAACACTTTAAAGCTAAGGAGTGTTCGACCACCTATAAATAGGTTGGCCTTGACAACTCTTTGAAGATGCCGAGTGTTCCGCCCACATATAAATACGTTTTCCTTGAGAACGTTTTAAATCTTAGGAGTGTTCTACCCACATATAAATAGGTTGGCATTGACAACACTTTGAAGCTGCAGTGTATTCCATCCATATATGAATAGATTGGCCTTGACAAAGTTTTGAAGCTGCGGAGTGTTCTGCTCACATATAAATAGGTTGGCATTGACAACACTTTAAAGCTGTGGAGTGTTCGCCCACCTATAAATAGGTTGGACTTGAAAACGCATTGAAGATGCGGAGTGTTCGGTCCACATATAAATGCGTTGGCCTTGAGAACGTTTTAAATCTTAGGAGTGTTCTACCAACATATAAATAGGTTGGTCTGGACAATGCTTTGAAGCTGTCCAATGTTACTCCCACATATTAATAGGCTAACCTTGACAACACATTGAAGCTACGGAGTGTTCCAACCATATATAAATAGTTTGGCATTGAGAAGGCTGTGAAGCTACGTAGTGTTCCGTCCACATAAAAATATGTTGGCCTTGACAACAGTTGCAAAGGGTTCTGTCCACATATAAATAGTTTGGCCTTGACAATGCTTTGAAGCTGCGGAATTTTCCGTCCAAACGTAAATAGGTTGGCCTTGACAATGCTTTGAAGCTACGGAGTGTTCTGCCCACATACAAATAGGTTTGCCTTGACAACACTTTAAAGCTGTTGAGTGTTCATCCCACATATAAATAACTTGGCCTTGAGAAGGCTTTGAAGCTGAAGAGTTTTCCTTCCACATATAAATAGGTTGGCCTTGACAACGCTTTGAAGCTGTGGAGTGTTCTGTCCACATATAAATAGGTTGGTCTTGACAATGCTTTGAAGCTACGGAGTGTTGCACCCACATATAAATAGGTTGGCCTGGACAATGCTTTAAAGCTGTGCAATGTTCCTTACACATATTAATAGGCTTGCCTTGACAAAGTATTGAAGATATGGAATGTTCCGCCCACATATAAATAGGTTGGCCTTGACAACAGCTGCAGAGTGTTTGCCTACATATAAAAAGGTTGGCCTTGACAATGCATTGAATCTGTAGAGTGTTCTGCCCATATATAACTCGGTTGCCCTTGACAATGCTTTGCAGCTACAGATGTTTCCGTCCACATATAAATAGGTTAGCCTTTGCAACGCTTTGAAGCTGTGGAGTGTTCCCCCCACAAAAAAATTGGTTGGTCTTGAACACAGCCACGGAATGCCCCCCCCCCCAAATATACATAGTTTGGCCTTGACAACACTATGAAGCTGCAGAGTATTCCATCCACTTATAAATAGGTTGGCATTGACAAAGTTTTGAAGCTACGAGTGTTTCGCCCACATATAAATAGGTTGGCCTTGACAATGCTTTGAAGCTGCGGAGTGTTCCGCCCCCATATAAATACGTTTGCCTTGACAATGCTTCGAAGCTATAGAGTGTTCCGCCCACATATAAATATGTTGGCCTTGACAACGCATTGAAACTGCGAAGTGTTCCACCCACATATAAATAGGTTGGCCTTGACAACACTTTGAAGCTACAGAGTATTCCATCCATATATAAAGAGTTTGGCCTTGACAAAGTTTTGAAGCTGCGGACTGTTAAGCTCACATATAAATAGGTTGGCTTTGACAATGCTTTGAAGCTACGGAGTGTTCCGCCCTCATATAAATAGGTTTGCCTTGACAATGCTTCGAAGCTATAGAGTGTTCCGCCCACATATAAATATGTTGGCCTTGACAACGCATTGAAACTGCGAAGTGTTCCACCCACATATAAATAGGTTGGCCTTGTCAACACTTTGAAACTACAGAGAATTACATCCATAAATAAATAGTTTGGCCTTGACAAAGTTTTGAAGCTTCGGAATGTTAAGATCACATATAAATAGGTTGGCCTTGACAACACTTTAAAGCTGTGGAGTGTTAGCCAACCTAAAAGAGATTGGCCTTGACAATGCGTTGAAGATACGGAGTGTTCAGCCCACATATAAATGCGTTGGCCTTGAGAACGTTTTAACTCTTAGGAGTGTTCTACCCACATATAAATAGGTTGGCATTGACAACACTTTGAAGCTGCAGTGTATTCCATCCATATATAAATAGATTGGCCTTGACAAAGTTTTTAAGCTGCGGAGTGTTCAGCTCACATATAAATAGGTTGGCTTTGACAACACTTTAAAGCTGTGGAGTGTTAGCCAACATAAAAGAGATTGGCCTTGACAACACTTTAAATCTAAGGAGTGTTCGACCACCTATAAATAGGTTGAACTTGAAAACGCATTGAAGATGCGGAGTGTTCGGTCCACATATAAATGCGTTGGCCTTGAGAACGTTTTAAATCTTAGGAGTGTTCTACCAACATATAAATAGGTTGGTCTGGACAATGCTTTGAAGCTGTCCAATGTTACTCCCACATATTAATAGGCTAACCTTGACAACACATTGAAGCTGCGGAGTGTTCCACCCATATATAAATAGTTTGGCATTGAGAAGGCTGTGAAGCTACGTAGTGTTCCGTCCACATAAAAATATGTTGGCCTTGACAACAGTTGCAAAGGGTTCTGTCCACATATAAATAGTTTGGCCTTGACAATGCTTTGAAGCTGCGGAATTTTCCGTCCAAACGTAAATAGGTTGGCCTTGACAATGCTTTGAAGCTGCGGAGTGTTCCGCCCCCATATAAATACGTTTGCCTTGACAATGCTTCGAAGCTATAGAGTGTTCCGCCCACATATAAATATGTTGGCCTTGACAACGCATTGAAACTGCGAAGTGTTCCACCCACATATAAATAGGTTGGCCTTGACAACACTTTGAAGCTACAGAGTATTCCATCCATATATAAAGAGTTTGGCCTTGACAAAGTTTTGAAGCTGCGGACTGTTAAGCTCACATATAAATAGGTTGGCTTTGACAATGCTTTGAAGCTACGGAGTGTTCCGCCCTCATATAAATAGGTTTGCCTTGACAATGCTTCGAAGCTATAGAGTGTTCCGCCCACATATAAATATGTTGGCCTTGACAACGCATTGAAACTGCGAAGTGTTCCACCCACATATAAATAGGTTGGCCTTGTCAACACTTTGAAACTACAGAGAATTACATCCATAAATAAATAGTTTGGCCTTGACAAAGTTTTGAAGCTTCGGAATGTTAAGATCACATATAAATAGGTTGGCCTTGACAACACTTTAAAGCTGTGGAGTGTTAGCCAACCTAAAAGAGATTGGCCTTGACAATGCGTTGAAGATACGGAGTGTTCAGCCCACATATAAATGCGTTGGCCTTGAGAACGTTTTAACTCTTAGGAGTGTTCTACCCACATATAAATAGGTTGGCATTGACAACACTTTGAAGCTGCAGTGTATTCCATCCATATATAAATAGATTGGCCTTGACAAAGTTTTTAAGCTGCGGAGTGTTCAGCTCACATATAAATAGGTTGGCTTTGACAACACTTTAAAGCTGTGGAGTGTTAGCCAACATAAAAGAGATTGGCCTTGACAACACTTTAAATCTAAGGAGTGTTCGACCACCTATAAATAGGTTGAACTTGAAAACGCATTGAAGATGCGGAGTGTTCGGTCCACATATAAATGCGTTGGCCTTGAGAACGTTTTAAATCTTAGGAGTGTTCTACCAACATATAAATAGGTTGGTCTGGACAATGCTTTGAAGCTGTCCAATGTTACTCCCACATATTAATAGGCTAACCTTGACAACACATTGAAGCTGCGGAGTGTTCCACCCATATATAAATAGTTTGGCCTTGAGAAGGCTGTGAAGCTACGTAGTGTTCCGTCCACATAAAAATATGTTGGCCTTGACAACAGTTGCAAAGGGTTCTGTCCACATATAAATAGTTTGGCCTTGACAATGCTTTGAAGCTGCGGAATTTTCCGTCCAAACGTAAATAGGTTGGCCTTGACAATGCTTTGAAGCTACGGAGTGTTCTGCCCACATACAAATAGGTTTGCCTTGACAACACTTTAAAGCTGTTGAGTGTTCATCCCACATATAAATAACTTGGCCTTGAGAAGGCATTGAAGCTGAAGAGTTTTCCTTCCACATATAAATAGGTTGGCCTTGACAACGCTTTGAAGCTGTGAAGAGTTTTCCGTCCACATATAAATAGGTTGGCCTTGACAACGCTTTGAAGCTGTGGAGTGTTCCCCCCACATAAAAATTGGTTGGTCTTGAATACAGCTACGTAATGTCCACCCCCCCAAATATACATAGTTTGGCCTTGACAACACTATGAAGCTGCAGAGAATTCCATCCACTTATAAGTAGGTTGGCATTGACAAAGTTTTGAAGCTACGAGTGTTCCGCCCACATATAAATAAGTTGGCCTTGACAAAGTTTTGAAGCTACGAGTGTTCCACCCACATATAAATAGGTTGGCCTTGTCAACACTTTGAAACTACAGAGAATTACATCCATAAATAAATAGTTTGGCCTTGACAAAGTTTTGAAGCTGCGGAGTGTTAAGCTCACATATAAATAGGTTGGCCTTGACAACACTTTAAAGCTGTGGAGTGTTAGCCAACCTAAAAGAGATTGGCCTTGACAACACTTTAAAGCTAAGGAGTGTTCGACCACCCATAAATAGGTTGGCCTTGACAACTCTTTGAAGATGCCGAGTGTTCCGCCCACATATAAATACATTTTCCTTGAGAACGTTTTAAATCTTAGGAGTGTTCTACCCACATATAAATAGGTTGGCATTGACAACACTTTGAAGCTGCAGTGTATTCCATCCATATATGAATAGATTGGCCTTGACGAAGTTTTGAAGCTGCGGAGTGTTCCGCTCACATATAAATAGGTTGGCTTTGACAACACTTTAAAGCTGTGGAGTGTTCGCCCACCTATAAATAGGTTGCATTGACAACACTTTAAAGCTGTGGAGTGTTCGCCCACCTATAAATAGGTTGGACTTGACAACGCATTGAAGATGCGGAGTGTTCGGTCCACATATAAATGGGTTGGCCTTGAGAACGTTTTAAATCTTAGGAGTGTTCTAACAACATATAAATAGGTTGGTCTGGACAATGCTTTGAAGCTGTGCAATGTTCCTCCCACATATTAATAGGCTTACCTTGACAACACATTGAAGCTGCGGAGTGTTCCACCCACATATAAATAGTTTGGCCTTGAGAAGGCTATGAAGCTACGTAGTGTTCCGTCCACATAAAAATATGTTGGCCTTGACAACAGTTGCAAAGGGTTATGTGCACATATAAATAGTTTGGCCTTGACAATGCTTTGAAGCTACGGAATTTTCCGTCCACACTTATGTGTGGACGGAAAATTCCGTCCACACATAAGTATGTGTGGCCTATATAAATAGGCCAACCTATTTATATAGGTTGGCCTTGACAATGCTTTGAAGCTACGGAGTGTTCTGCCCACATACAAATAGGTTTGCCTTGACAACACTTTAAAGCTGTGGAGTGTTCATCCCACATATAAATAGGTTGGCCTTGACAACGCTTTGAAGCTGTGGAGTGTTCTGTCCACATATAAATAGGTTGGTCTTGACAATGCTTTGAAGCTTCGGAGTGTTGCACCCACATATAAATAGGTTGGCCTGGACAATGCTTTAAAGCTGTGCAATGTTCCATCCACATATTAATGGGCTTGCCTTGACAATGTATTGAAGATATGGAATGTTCCGCCCACATATAAATAGGTTGGCCTTGACAACAGCTGCAGAGTGTTTGCCTACATATAAAAAGGTTGGCCTTGACAATGCATTGAATCTGTAGAGTGTTCTGCACATATATAACTCGGTTGTCCTTGACAATGCTTTGCAGCTACAGATGTTTCCGTCCACATATAAATAAGTTAGCCTTGACAACGCTTTGAAGCTGTGGAGTGTTCCCCCCACATAAAAATTGGTTGGTCTTGAACACAGCTACGTAATGTCCACCCCCCCAAATATACATAGTTTGGCCTTGACAACAGAGAGAGTGATGCATGCATTGAGAGAGAGATGCATGCATAAATGGAGAGAGAGATTCATGCATTGAGAGAGAGGCATGAATTCAGAGAGAGAGATGCATTGAGAGAGAGAGAGATGCATGCATTGAGAGAGAGAGAGCGATGCATGCATTGAGAGAGATGCATACATACATTGAGAGAGAGAGAGATGCATGCATTGAGAGAGAGAGATGCATGCATGCATTGAGATAGAGAGAGATGCATGCATTGAGAGAGTGATGCATGCATTGAGAGAGAGATGCATGCATAAATGGAGAGAGAGATTCATGCATTGAGAAAGAGGCATGCATTCAGAGAGAGAGAGAGAGATGCATTGAGAGTGAGAGATGCATGCATTGAGAGAGAGATGCATACATTGAGAGAGAGCGATGCATGCATTGAGAGAGAGGGTTAGGGTTAGGGCATGCATTGAGAGAGTGATGCATGCATTGAGAGAGAGATGCATGCATAAATGGAGAGAGAGATTCATGCATTGAGAGAGAGGCATGCATTCAGAGAGAGAGAGATGCATTGAGAGAGAGATATACATGCATTGAGAGAGAGATTTATGTATTGAGAGAGGGAGATGCATGCATTGAGAGAGAGAGATGCATGCATTTAGAGAGAGATGCATACATGCATTGAGAGAGAGAGAGATGCATGCATTGAGAGAGAGAGAGATGCATGCATGCATTGAGAGAGAGATAGATGCATACATGCATTGAGAGAGAGAGAAGCATGCATTGAGAGAGATACATACATGCATGCATTTAGAGAGATACATGCATTGAGAGAGAGATTCATGCATGCATTGAGAGAGAGACGGATGCATGCATGCATTGAGAGAGAGAGATAAATGCATACATTGAGAGATGCATGCATGCATTGAGAGAGAGATGCATGCATGCATGCATTGAGCGAGAGATATATGCATGCATGCATTGAGAGAGAGAGAGACGCATGCATGCATTGAGAGAGAGATGAATGCATGCATTGAGAGAGAGATGCATGAATGCATTGAGAGAGAGATGCATTCATGCATAGAGAGAGAGATAGATGCATGCATGCATTGAGAGAGTGAGAGAGATGCATCTATTGAGAGAGGGATGCATGCATGCATTGAGAGAGAGATACATGCATGCATTGAGAGAGAGAAAGAGAGATACATGCATGCATTGAGAGAGAAAGAGACGCATGCATGTATTGAGAGAGAGAGAGAGAGAGATGCATGCATGCATGGAGAGAGAGAGAGATGCAGGCATGCATTGAGAGAGAGATACAGGCATGCATTGAGATAGAGAGATGCATGCAGACATGGAGAGAGAGATGCATGCATTGAGAGAGTGATGCATGCATTGAGAGAGATGCATGCATAAATGGAGAGAGAGAGATTCATGCATAGAGATAGAGGCATGCATTCAGAGAGAGAGAGAGATGCATTGAGAGAGAGATACATGCATTGAGAGAGAGATGCATACATTGAGAGAGAGCGATGCATGCATTGAGAGAGAGAGAGATGCATGCATTGAGAGAGTGATGCATGCATTGAGAGAGAGATGCATGCATAAATGGAGAGAGAGATTCATGCATTGAGAGAGAGGCATGCATTCAGAGAGAGAGAGATGCATTGAGAGAGAGAGATACATGCATTGAGAGAGAGATTTATGTATTGAGAGAGGGAGATGCATGCATTGAGAGAGAGAGAGATGCATGCATTGAGAGAGAGATGCATACATGCATTGAGAGAGAGAGAGAGATGCATGCATTGAGAGAGAGAGAGATGCATGCATGCATTGAGAGAGAGATAGATGCATACATGCATTGAGAGAGAGAGAAGCATGCATTGAGAGAGATAGATACATGCATGCATTTAGAGAGATACATGCATTGAGATAGAGAGATAGAAATATGCATGCATGCATTGAGAGAGAGATTCATGCATGGATTGAGAGAGAGAGAGATGCATGCATGCATTGAGAGACTGATGCATGCATGCATTGAGAGAGATAGATAAGTGCATACATTGAGAGATGCATGCATGCATTGAGCGAGAGATGCATGCATGCATTGAGAGAGAGATATATGCATGCATGCATTGAGAGAGAGAGACGCATGCATGCATTGAGAGTGAGAGAGAGATGAATGCATGCATTGAGAGAGAGATGCATGAATGCATTGAGAGAGAGAGATGCATTCATGCATAGAGAGAGAGATAGATGCATGCATGCATTGAGAGAGTGAGAGAGATGCATGCATTGAGAGAGGGATGCATGCATGCATTGAGAGAGAGATACATGCATGCATTGAGAGAGAGAAAGAGAGATACATGTATGCATTGAGAGAGAGAGAGACGCATGCATGCATTGAGAGAGAAAGAGATGCATGCATGTATTGAGAGAGAGAGAGATGCATGCATGCATGGAGAGAGAGAGAGAGATGCAGGCATGCATTGAGAGAGAGAGATGCAGGCATGCATTGAGAGAGAGAGATGCATGCATTGAGAGAGTGATGCATGCATTGAGAGAGAGATGCCTGCATAAATGGAGAGAGAGAGAGATTCATGCATAGAGATAGAGGCATGCATTCAGAGAGAGAGAGATGCATTGAGAGAGAGAGATACATGCATTGAGAGAGAGAGAGAGAGAGAGATGCATGCATTGAGAGAGATGCATACATGCATTGAGAGAGAGAGAGATGCATGCATTGAGAGAGAGAGAGAGAGAGAGATGCATGCATGCATTGAGAGAGAGAGATGCATACATGCATTGAGAGAGAGATACATGCATGCATTTAGAGAGATACATGCATTGAGATAGAGAGATAGATATATGCATGCATGCATTGAGAGAGAGATTCATGCATGCATTGAGAGAGGGAGATGCACGCATGTATTGAGAGATGGATGCATGCATGCATTGAGAGAGAGAGATAAATGCATACATTGAGAGATGCATGCATGCATTGAGAGAGAGATAGATGCATGCATGCATTGAGAGAGAGAGACGCATGCATGCATTGGAGAGAGAGAGAGAGAGAGAGAGATGAATGCATGCATTGAGAGAGAGAGATGCATGAATGCATTGAAAGAGAGAGAGATGCATTCATGCATAGAGAGAGAGATAGATGCATGCATGCATTGAGAGAGTGAGAGAGATGCATGCATTGAGAGAGATATGCATGCATGCATTGAGAGAGAGATACATGCATGCATTGAGAGAGAGAAATAGAGATACATAAATGCATTGAGAGAGAGAGAGAGAGATGCATGCATTGAGAGAGAAAGAGATGCATGCATGTATTGAGAGATAGAGAAAGAGTCAGAGTCAGAGTCAGAGAGAATTTATTGTCATTTGCACCGCATGTAGTACATGTGTTGAAAACGAGATTATGTACACAGGGTCCCAGTTACATCCAACAACAAATGCAAGAGAAAAACAATAATAACATCTAGGATTAACTAAGAGAGACATCAGCTAGTAATACACTAAGCCCTAATGTAGTAGAAAAACATCATTATAAACAGCAGCACGAACATGAGTCATTATGAGCAGATGGTCACAGATGAACGCAGCAACAAGAAACAGATCAGTATCAACATGATGTGACATTTTGCAGTGTTTATTCTTATTATTTATTTATTCATGAGTCTGACAGCCTCAGGGTAGAAGCTGTTCCTCAGTCTAGTGGTTCTACATTTGATGCTCCTCAACCTCCGTCCCGAGGGGAGTGGTGCAAAGAGTGAGTGTGCTGGGTGAGTGAGGTCTTTCATGATGCAGGTGGCTCTTTTTCTGCATCTGGAGGTGTAAATGTCTGTGATGGTGGGGAGACTGACTCCCACAGACTTCTGTGCAGCCTTCACCACTCTCTGTAGAGCTTTCCTCTCTGCAACTGTGCAGCCTCCATGCCACACGTTGATGCTGGAGCACAGGACGCTCTCCACTGCACACCTGTAGAACGAGGTGAGGACTGAGCTTCTCAGACCAGCTCGTCTCAGCCGTCTGAGGAAGTAGAGTCTTTGATGTCCTTTCTTGATCAGGCTGGTGGTGTTATTGCTCCAGCTGAGGTTATCATTCAAGTGTACACCCAGGTACTTGTAGCTGGAGACCACCTCCACCGCAGATCCACCTATATACAGTGGGGTGTGGGTGTGTTTGTTCCTTCTGAAGTCCACAATCATCTCCTTCGTCTTCTTCACATTCATGTGAAGGTTGTTCTCTTTGCACCAGCTCTCCAGATGTTCCACCTCCTGTCTGTAGCTGGATTCATCATTATCTGTGATGCATCCCACCACAGCTGTATCATCTGCAAACTTAACAATATGACAGCCTGGATGTGTGGCTGTACAATCATATAATAATAATAATAATGAATTCAATTTATAACGCACTTTTCATTAATTAACAATATGACAGCCTGGATGTGTGGCTGTACAATCATATGTGAGCAGAGTGAACAGAAGAGGGCTCAGCACACATCCTTGAGGAGAGCCAGTGCTGAGGGTGATGGTGGAGGAGGAGAAGTTGTGGATCTTCACGGACTGTGGTCTGTTTGTTAAGAAGTCTAGTACCCAGTTACAGATGGAGGGGCTTAGTCCAAGTGTGGATAGTTTGTCTATCAGAGTTTGGGGGATCATGGTGTTGAAAGCAGATGTGAAGTCCACAAAGAGCAGACGCACGTATGAGTCCTTCTGATCCAGGTGGGACATGCATGCATGGAGAGAGAGAGATGCATGCATGCATTGAGAGAGAGAGATGCATGCAGGCATGGAGAGAGATGCATGCATGCATTGAGAGAGAGAGATGCATGCATGCATTGAAAGAGAGAGATAGATGCATGTATGCATTGAGAGAGAGATGCATGCATGCATTGAGAGAGATAGAGAGAGAGAGATGCATGGATGCATTGAGAGAGAGATGAATACATTGAGAGAGAGAGAGAGAGAGATGCATGTACTGAGAGAGAGAGAAATGCATGCATTGAGAGAGATGCATGCATTGAGAGAGAGAGCGAATGCATGCATTGAGATAGAGAGAGAGAGAGGGAGAGAGAGATGCATGCATTGAGAGAGAGATGCATGCATTGAGAGAGAGAGATGCATGCATTGAGAGAGTGATGCATGCATTGAGAGAGAGATACATGCTTTGAGAGAGAGATGCATACATTGAGAGAGAGATGCATGCATTGAGAGAGAGAGAGATGCATGCATTGAGAGAGTGATGCATGCATGGAGAGAGAGATGCATACATTGAGAGAGAGATGCATGCATTGAGAGAGAGAGATGCATGCATTGAGAGAGTGATGCATGCATTGAGAGAGAGATGCATGCTTTGAGAGAGATGCATGCATTGAGAGAGTGATGCATGCATTGAGAGAGAGATGCATGCATTGAGAGAGAGATGCATGCATTGAGAGAGAGAGATGCATGAGAGAGAGATGCATGCATTGAGAGTAGATGCATGCATTGAGAGAGAGATGCATGCATTGAGAGAGAGAGATGCATGCATTGAGAGCGTGATGCATGCATTGAGAGAGAGATGCATGCTTTGAGAGAGAGAGAGATGCATGCATTGAGAGAGTGATGCATGCATTGAGAGATGCATGCATAAATGGAGAGAGATAGATATTCATGCGTTGAGAGAGTGGCATGCATTCAGAGAGAGAGAGATGCATTGAGAGAGAGAGAGATACATGCATTGGGAGAGAGATTTATGTATTGAGAGAGAGATGCATGCATGAGAGAGAGAGAGAGAGATGCATGCATTGAGAGAGAGAGATGCATACATGCATTGAGAGAGAGAGATGCATGCATTGAGAGAGAGAGATACATGCATGCATTGAGAGAGATATAGATACATGCATTTAGAGAGATAGATATATGCATGCATGCATTGAGAGAGAGATTCATGCATGCATTGAGAGAGAGAGAGATGCATGCATGCATTGAGAGACGGATGCATGCATGCATTGAGAGAGAGAGATGCATGAATGCATTGAGAGAGAGAGATGCATTCATGCATAGAGAGAGAGATAGATGCATGCATGCATTGAGAGAGTGAGAGAGATGCATGCATTGAGAGAGATATGCATGCATGCATTGAGAGAGATACATGCATGCATGCATTGAGAGAGAGATGCATACATTGAGAGAGAGATGCATGCATTGAGAGAGAGAGATGCATGCATTGAGAGAGTGATGCATGCATTGAGAGAGAGATGCATGCATTGAGAGAGAGAGATGCATGCATTGAGAGAGTGATGCATGCATTGAGAGAGAGATGCATGCTTTGAGAGAGAGAGATGCATGCATTGAGAGAGTGATGCATGCATTGAGAGAGAGATACATGCATAAATGGAGAGAGAGAGAGAGATTCATGCGTTGAGAGAGTGGCATGCATTCAGAGAGAGAGAGATGCATTGAGAGAGAGAGAGATACATGCATTGGGAGAGAGATTTATGTATTGAGAGAGAGATGCATGCATTGAGAGAGCGATGCATACATGCACTGAGAGAGAGAGATGCATGCATGCATTGAGAGAGAGATAGATGCATGCATTGAGAGAGAGAGATGCATGCATGCATTGAGAGAGAGATAGATGTATGCATGCATGCATTGAGAGAGAGATTCATGCATGCATTGAGAGAGAGAGAGATGCATGCATGCATTGAGAGACGGATGCATGCATGCATTGAGAGAGAGAGATAAATGCATACATTGAGAGATGCATGCATGCATTGAGAGAGAGATGCATGCATGCATTGAGATGGAGATAGATGCATGCATGCATTGAGAGAGAGAGACGCATGCATGCATTGAGAGAGAGAGAGATGAATGCATGCATTGAGAGAGAGAGATGCATGAATGCATTGAGAGAGAGAGATGCATTCATGCATAGAGAGAGAGATAGATGCATGCATGCATTGAGAGAGTGAGAGAGATGCATGCATTGAGAGAGAGATGCATGCATGCATTGAGAGAGAGACACATGCATGCATTGAGAGAGAGAAAGAGAGATACATATATGCATTGAGAGAGAGAGAGACGCATGCATGCATTGAGAGAGAAAGAGATGCATGCATGTATTGAGAGAGAGAGAGAGAGATGCATGCATGCATGGAGAGAGTGATGCATGCATTGAGAGAGAGAGATGCATGCATAAATGGAGAGAGAGAGAGATTCATGCATTGAGAGAGAGGCATGCATTCAGAGAGAGAGAGAGAGAGAGAGAGATGAATTGAGATAGAGAGATACATGCATTGAGAGAGAGAGAGAGATGCATGCATTGAGAGAGATGCATACATGCATTGAGAGAGAGAGATGCATGCATTGAGAGAGAGATGCATGCATGCATTGAGAGAGAGAGAGATGCATACATGTATTGAGAGAGAGAAGCATGCATTGAGAGAGAGATACATGCATGCATTTAGAGAGATACATGCATTGAGATAGAGAGATAGATATATGCATGCATGCTTTGACAGAGAGATTCATGCATGCATTGAGAGAGAGATGCATGCATGCATTGAGAGACGGATGCATGCATGCATTGAGACAGAGATAATTGCATACATTGAGAGATGCATGCATGCATTGAGAGAGAGATGCATGCATGCATTGAGAGAGAGATAGATGCATGCATGCATTGAGAGAGAGAGAGAGAGAGATGCATGCATGCATGCATGCATGCATTGAGAGAGAGAGAGGAATGCATGCATTGAGAGAGAGAGATGCATGAATGCATTGAGAGAGAGAGATGCATTCATGCATAGAGAGAGAGAGATAGATGCATGCATGCATTGAGAGAGTGAGAGAGATGCATGCATTGAGAGAGATATGCATGCATGCATTGAGAGAGAGATACATGCATGCATGCATTAAGAGAGAGAAATAGAGATACATATATGCATTGAGAGAGAGAGAGACGCATGCATTGAGAGAGAAAGAGATGCATGCATGTATTGAGAGAGAGAGAGAAAAAGAGAGAGAGATACATGCATGCATTGAGAGAGAGAGATGCATGCATGCATTGAAAGAGAGAGATATATGCATGCATTGAGAGAGATATAGATGCATGCATTTAGAGAGATAGATATATGCATGCATGCATTGAGAGAGAGATTCATGCATGCATTGAGAGAGAGAGAGAGATGCATGCATGCATTGAGAGACGGATGCATGCATGCATTGAGAGAGAGATGCATGAATGCATTGAGAGAGACAGATGCATTCATGCATAGAGAGAGAGATAGATGCATGCATGCATTGAGAGAGTGAGAGAGATGCATGCATTGAGAGAGATATGCATGCATGCATTGAGAGAGATACATGCATGCATGCATTGAGAGAGAGATGCATACATTGAGAGAGAGATGCATGCATTGAGAGAGAGAGATGCATGCATTGAGAGAGTGATGCATGCATTGAGAGAGAGATGCATGCATTGAGAGAGAGAGATGCATGCATTGAGAGAGTGATGCATGCATTGAGAGAGAGATGCATGCTTTGAGAGAGAGAGATGCATGCATTGAGAGAGTGATGCATGCATTGAGAGAGAGATACATGCATAAATGGAGAGAGAGAGAGAGATTCATGCGTTGAGAGAGTGGCATGCATTCAGAGAGAGAGAGATGCATTGAGAGAGAGAGAGATACATGCATTGGGAGAGAGATTTATGTATTGAGAGAGAGATGCATGCATTGAGAGAGAGATGCATGCATTGAGAGAGCGATGCATACATGCACTGAGAGAGAGAGATGCATGCATGCATTGAGAGAGAGATAGATGCATGCATTGAGAGAGAGAGATGCATGCATGCATTGAGAGAGAGATAGATGTATGCATGCATGCATTGAGAGAGAGATTCATGCATGCATTGAGAGAGAGAGAGATGCATGCATGCATTGAGAGACGGATGCATGCATGCATTGAGAGAGAGAGATAAATGCATACATTGAGAGATGCATGCATGCATTGAGAGAGAGATGCATGCATGCATTGAGATGGAGATAGATGCATGCATGCATTGAGAGAGAGAGACGCATGCATGCATTGAGAGAGAGAGAGATGAATGCATGCATTGAGAGAGAGAGATGCATGAATGCATTGAGAGAGAGAGATGCATTCATGCATAGAGAGAGATAGATGCATGCATGCATTGAGAGAGTGAGAGAGATGCATGCATTGAGAGAGAGATGCATGCATGCATTGAGAGAGAGACACATGCATGCATTGAGAGAGAGAAAGAGAGATACATATATGCATTGAGAGAGAGAGAGACGCATGCATGCATTGAGAGAGAAAGAGATGCATGCATGTATTGAGAGAGAGAGAGAGAGATGCATGCATGCATGGAGAGAGAGATGCATGCATTGAGAGAGTGATGCATGCATTGAGAGAGAGATGCATGCATAAATGGAGAGAGAGAGATTCATGCATTGAGAGAGAGGCATGCATTCAGAGAGAGAGATGCATTGAGAGAGAGAGATACATGCATTGAGAGAGAGAGAGAGATGCATGCATTGAGAGAGATGCATACATGCATTGAGAGAGAGAGATGCATGCATTGAGAGAGAGATGCATGCATGCATTGAGAGAGAGAGAGATGCATACATGCATTGAGAGAGAGAGAAGCATGCATTGAGAGAGAGATACATGCATGCATTTAGAGAGATACATGCATTGAGATAGAGAGATAGATATATGCATGCATGCTTTGAGAGAGAGATTCATGCATGCATTGAGAGAGAGATGCATGCATGCATTGAGAGACGGATGCATGCATGCATTGAGACAGAGATAATTGCATACATTGAGAGATGCATGCATGCATTGAGAGAGAGATGCATGCATGCATTGAGAGAGAGATAGATGCATGCATGCATTGAGAGAGAGAGAGAGAGAGAGATGCATGCATGCATGCATGCATTGAGAGAGAGAGATGAATGCATGCATTGAGAGAGAGAGATGCATGAATGCATTGAGAGAGAGAGATGCATTCATGCATAGAGAGAGAGATAGATGCATGCATGCATTGAGAGAGTGAGAGAGATGCATGCATTGAGAGAGATATGCATGCATGCATTGAGAGAGAGATACATGCATGCATGCATTAAGAGAGAGAGAAATAGAGATACATATATGCATTGAGAGAGAGAGAGACGCATGCATTGAGAGAGAAAGAGATGCATGCATGTATTGAGAGAGAGAGAGAAAAAGAGAGAGAGATACATGCATGCATTGAGAGAGAGATGCATGCAGGCATGGAGAGAGAGATGCATGCATGCATTGAGAGAGAGAGATGCATGCATGCATTGAAAGAGAGAGATATATGCATGTATGAATTGAGAGAGAGATGCATGCATGCATTGAGAGAGATAGAGAGAGAGAGATGCATGGATGCATTGAGAGAGATGAATACATTGAGAGAGAGAGTCAAGTCAAGTCAAGTCAAATTTATTTATATAGCACAGTTAGAACAGATAAACTGTTATCAAGGTGCTTCACACACACACACACAACATAAAAGAGGCTCAAAAATTTACAGAACAGTATCACATATCAATACAGTAGTAACAATTCTGATATTAACAGCAGTAAAGTATAATAAAAATGTATAAGAACAATATTAAAATGAAAACAGTAAAAATATATACACTACGTCAGCTCACACAGTATGAAACACCAGAGAGAACAGATGGGTTTTTAGCAGGGATTTGAACAAGTGAAGGGAGGAGGCCTGTCTAATGTTGAGGGGCAGGTTGTTCCAGAGTTTGGGGCCGGTGACTGAAAACGCCCGATCTCCTCGGAGCTTCAGATGTGTTTTTGGAACCACCAAGAGCATCTGATCAGATGATCTCAGGGCCCGCGGTGGAACATATGGTTCCAGCAGCTCAGAGAGGTAGAGGGGAGCGAGGCCATTCAGGCATTTGTAGGTCAACAACAGGATTTTAAAGTCGACTCTAGTTCGCACGGGGAGCCAGTGCAGTGAGGAGAGAACAGGTGTAATGTGCTCAAACTTACGTGTACCGGTTAAAAGCCGAGCTGCTGCATTTTGCACGAGCTGGAGGCGTGAGAAGGAGGCCTGACTGATCCCAGCGTACAGTGCATTACAATAATCCAGGCGGGTTGTGATGAATGCATGGATTAGTGTCTCGAGATCAGGTCTGGACTAGGGGTTGAACGAGTACATAATTTTTAACCTCGACATTAACATGAAAAAACTCGAACGACGCTCGAGTAGCCGATGACGTCACAGGGTCTTATGATGCAAAATAAATAAATAAATATAATGCATAAAAACGTCTTTACAAAAAGAAAAAAATGACTTACAAAACATTGGGAGCATTTATTATGCTCCTATCATTTATCATACTGCAGATAAGTCACAGGAAAAACAAAATTATGAGTTATTATTACCGACTGTCAAAGTGAAAGTAACGTGTCAAAAACGAAACTTATTTAAAACAGTGGGACGTTGACTCAGGTGACTCTGTGCGGCCTCTCTCAGCCTCTAGTGCTGCAATTACGTTTACTTTTAGAGATTATTGCGTTTATAGGTTTTTAATAGGG
>JBBPBX010054867.1:6614-23301 GCA_038048925.1 Garcialebias charrua | reverse complement strand
ATCACTCTCCTCAGCATCCCTGTAAGGTCTATTCAGGGGTACGAGAAGTGAGTCTGATCGTTGATCGAACCTCAGATCCAGGAGGAACAATGCAGGTTCCACCATAGCTGTGGAACAATGGATCAGCTCTTTACCCTCATTAGAGTCCTCAAGGGGTCATGGGAGTTTGCCCATCCAGTCTACATGTGCTTTGTGGACTAGGAGAAGGCATTTGACTGTGTTCCTTGGGGTGCGCTGTGGAGGGTGTTCCATGAGTATGTGCTGGTGAAGATTCTCAGTCATCCAGGACATGATAAAATTCAAAAAGGTGTTCAATACAGAAACAACTGGACTTTATTTGTAACAGAAGACGTTTCGCCCTTCATCCAAAAGAATAGAATTGAGAAAGCCTTTTGGATGAAGGTCAAAACGTCTTCTGTTACAAATAAAGTCCAGTTGTTTCTGTATTGAACGCTTTTTTAAATTTCTCCATGAGTATGGGATTGAGAGCTCATTGTTACTACGTCTCTCGGTTGGCCCGGAAATGCCTTGAAGTCCTCCTGGATGAGCTAGAAGAGGTGACTGTGGAAAGAGATGTCTGGGCCTCCCTGCTCAAGCTGCTGCCCCCTCGACCGGACTCTGGAGTAAGCAGAAGATAATGGATGGATGGATTTGTAATGAAGTTGCTGCAGTTTATTAAGTTTGAGTTGTACAAACAAAATTAAAAATTGGTCTTGTGCTGGAGTCACACTCAATGTTGAAAGGAGTTTAAGGAACACAAAACAAATTGATCAGCCAAATTCATTCTTTCATTCATTCAGCCTTTATTTAGTCAGGTAAATCTCATTGAGCCTCGAGGACTCATTTACAAAAGCGACCTGCTACAAACTAAACAATGATGAACAGCAATGGTAGAATTTCCTTAAACAGCAAACAACAGAAAAAAAAACGTAGGAGAGAAATAGAAAGTGAAATGCAAAGTATCAAAACTAGCAAAACACCACAAGGTAGATGTACAAAATCAAAAACAGGAACATATCTGCAATGGTTTTTGCCAGGTTTCCAAAAGATTTTTAAAACCATTTAGGGAGGTCAGGGCCGAGAGCTTCAGATCTTTTTGTAAGATATTCCAGGAAGCAGGAGCAGAGTAGGAGAAGGCCCTTTTTCCAAGTTCAGTCCTCACTGATGGAACACTGCAGGTAATCATGTCCTGAGAGCGCACACTGTAGCTGCACTCACGTAAAGACATGTAGGAGGAGATGTATGAGGGCAGCAGACCAAGAAGTGATTTAAAGATGAAAATGTACCAGTGGAAGAGTCTGTGTGAGGTTAATGATGTCCAGTTAACCAGTGAATACAGGGTGCAGTGGTGGGTACGATAATCACAACCAGTTATGAATCTTAGTGCACCATGATAGACAACATCCAACATCCGCAGGGTGCTTGTAGGAGCATTCATGTAGAGAATGTCACCGTAATCAATGGAGGGAAGGAAAGTCACAGATACAAGGCGTTTCCTAACATTCAGTGTTAGACATGATCTGTTTCTGAAAAAGAAACCCAGTTTAACTTTCAGTTTCTTTACTAGGTTTTCCACGTGGAGTTTAAAAGAGAGCTGTGAATCAACCAGTATACCCAAATATTTATAGGAATCAACAAACTCAATTGGGACACCATTTGAGGATAAAATCAGAGGAAGATCTGCTGGGACCGACTTCCTACTTGAAAAAACATCCCTTTTGTTTTATCAGCATTTAGTACAAGTTTGAGACGGAACAAATCTGACTGGATGATGTCAAAAGCGGATTGCAAAAACTGGAAAGCCTTAGCTACTGTTTTAGCTTGACAGTAAACAACTGTGTCATCAGCATAGAAATGTAAGGATGCATCAGGGATGCTCTGACCTACATGAACTATGTAAATTGAATGAACGTCAGTGAGATTTTAGAGCTGATGTTGGTCACTGCTGTCAAGCTTTCTTCTATACATCACCTCCTATTTGAGCATCAGGACCATCGTGACCTGAACGACAGAACATTTTCACATTTTACTTCTAAGGTGTCACTTTCTGCTGAAAGTATCAGTCTATATCTGAATCTTCAAGACAAATGGTGAAGAAAACAACCTGCTGATGTGAAAATAATGCTTCTCCTTCGACATAACAGGAACAAGTAAACAGCAGGGGAGTGACAAAGAAAAGCAGCGAAAAAGGTTTTCATTTAGAGATGAACTCTGAACTTCAGAGCAGAATGTTAAAGAGGGAGAGACATCTGCACCTGAAATGTTACATGCATTTTAGTCATTTATAGGATTTACAGATTCAAAGGAGCATTATTCGTAAGGACTTGATGTTTATCAGAAAACCTATTAGAAGTTTCTTCATTAGTGCTCCAGCTTTTAGACATTGTGTGTCAGCATCTAAAAACAAATATACCTGTATTGGCACAAGAGGTAACGGTGGAGCTAAGAGGTCACCAGGTCAAGATCATAAGACTTTGAGACTTTAATGATCTTTGAGTTGTGCTGCTGTATTTTTCTTTCATCAGCTGTTGCAGAGTGAAGATGGGGAAGTGGAAATACCCCCAACATGTTGTGCATGTTGTGAGCATTTTTTATTTTCTTCTTTCAGTTACTCCCTTCTTCATGGGTCACCACAGCAAAGTAACTTTCATGAAGACTTGGCAATAGTTTTTACACCGTATGTCCTCTTTACCACCCACATTTTGATGTTGTTGGTCCGGGAGTCGAACTGGCGACTTTCTGATCACAGACTTAACTTCTCTAACCTCTGCACCACCACCCCCCTTGTGTTGTGAGCATCATTTGGGGGCCAAGATGGTGTAGAGGCAGGGCTGCCAACTTGGGACCTGAAGGACACAGGTTCAAACCCCGGCCCCGGCCACTACACACCTTGGGGTGTCTATGAGTGCACACCTATTTCTCCAGCTCCCCGGGTGCTTTCTATGGCTGCTCACTGCACCACCTGGTGGTGGTTGGGTTAAATGCAGAGACAAATTTCGTCTTGTATGGGAAACATACACAGATGACAAAAATGTGACATTTATTTATTTTATCCATCCATCCATCTTCTTCCGCTTATCCGGGGTCGGGTCGCGGGGGTAGCAGCCTAAGTAGGGAGGCCCAGACTTCCCTCTCCCCAGCCACTTGGAGCAGCTCCTCCGGGGGAATCCCAAGGCGTTCCCAGGCCAGCCGAGAAACATAGTCCCTCCAGCGCGTCCTGGGTCTTCCTCTGGGTCTCCTCCCGGTGGGACATGCCCGGAACACCTCACCAGGGAGGCGTCCAGGAGGCATCCTAACCAGATGCCCGAGCCACCTCAACTGGCTCCTCTCGATGTGGAGAAGCAGCGGCTCTACTCCGAGTCCCTCCCGGATGACTGAGCTTCTCACCCTATCTCTAAGGGAGAGTCCAGCCACCCTGCGGAGAAAACTCATTTCAGCCGCTTGTATCCGAGATCTTGTTCTTTCGGTCACAACCCAAAGCTCATGACCATAGATGAGGGTGGGAACGTAGATCGATCGGTAAATTGAGAGCTTTGCCTTTTGACTCAGCTCTCTCTTCACCACGACAGACCGGTACAGCGCCCGCTTCACTGCGGACGCTGCACCTATCCACCTATCGATCTCACGCTCCAGTATATTTATTTTATTTTATTTATAAAACAGGTGAGGTGCCTTCTTCATTTCTGTGTGTGGCAACACCTACAAGTACGGAAGGTTCCTTTTTGAAAAGTGAGCTGCCATGTCAAAATACAAGATGGCTGCTGCCCTAGATGTTTATGTGTTAACCTTATAAACTGGATTACCTACTTTGTAGAAAATAAGCACAAGATGGGGATTATCGTGTGAGAGTTGCAGTTTTTCTCTTGCAGCTTCATGACACTAGATGGAGCCAACAGACATGCACCTGTGGACCATTCGCCTAATGAGCTGCAGGAGTATAAAAGGAAGTAGATGACTTCACTTTGACACTGGTGCATTATCTGCCTACCAGTAGCTATGTTCCTATCCACTTTACCATTCCTTGAGATTAGTAAAGACTAAACCTTTGTTATCACGTGTTTCAGCACTGACTCCTGTGTTCCTGTTGTGCCTTGGACCTCGCTGGTTTCATCTTTAAGCCTCGTAGTCATTCCTACAGCCGTTCCTCACCTTACACCACATGCCCACCAATCTATGCAACCGTTCTGGAACTTCGTCATTCGTGACTACTGGAACAACTGGACCCTCATCCATGTGACGACCTTTTCCTCCAGCAGTAAGAGACAAACAACAACTTGAATCATCCTCAAGGATCCAAACCATCATAATTCTTGTTTTTGCTATCCAAGGTTCCAGTCCCTCCCAGCGGAGTTGCAGAGAACTGCTGATTTCACTTTTTATAAATAAACACTGTTAATTGTTTCCTGGTCTTGGAGTTGCTCTCTGTGGTCACTTATTTTCTGGGTATTGAGTGAAACCTTACACATCGGTATACAGTAGGCATGTAACGAGATCTCGTTGTACGAGATCTCGCGATATTAAACTCCCGCGATATCTCTCGTTGAGAGGTAACGTTGTCTCGCGAGACGCTAATGCTAGCGCTAGCAGAGCCCCTAGCAAGTCAGCGTCACGGACAGCATGGCTTCGCCGGATGAAGTTGCTATAGAAGACGCCCCAACTACTGATGGAGGGTCCCGGTGCCGCAGACGCCTCTACATTGATGGAGGGTCCCGGCGCTGCCGACGCTGCCCCGGATGTAAAGACACACGCGTAAACACCGGTGTGACCGGTGTTGCCAGATAGAGTCCCACCCACCCAAAGCACTCTTTACCCGCAAAAGTCAGAAGGAAAATCGCGGTGAACCGCCCAATCTGGCAACACTGGTGAGTGACGGCTGCAGATTCGAGAGGGTACTTGGCAGATTCAGTGCTGATGCGGATATTTATGTTCAATTTTTGGAAAGTCCTGCGTGAATATCTATTTTTTTTAAACAAAGTTGAACGTTCTAAGGTCTAAGGAGATTCAATCAGTAAAATGAAGACATCAGTTGAGTTTGTAATACATGTTAAAACAGAATAAAAGCCTTTTTGCGGCATAAAACCGATCTTTGAAGTTTTCTTGAACTAATATTAAAATCTCGTCTCGTTCTCGCGAGCTCTGTAATTTGTCTCGTCTCGTGAGTTTTGTGTATCGTTACACCCCTAATATACAGCTCATTTTTGTTTTTACTTTAATGTGTGATGTATTGGACCTGAACTAAATGAAGACACAGATGAACACTGGAGGTAAACACAAACCTAAAATCAACATTTAGAGAACAACAAGATTTTAGTCACCCACTGAATTATTGTTCAGTTGTGTTCATCAATAACTGAACTAAGCTGAAAGGGACGTTCCTGTTTATAACAATAAAAAAAAAAAACTGCAGCTGACCTGAAACTGACATGAAGATTTAGGTTTTTGGCTGCTGCTTGTTCTGATCTGCATCATCTGCAGTTACTGGAGCAACACCGACTGCTGCAGACACACAACCAACAGGACGTCGAGCATCCTCTGAGAGAACGGAGAACATGAGGTGGATGTCAGACTGACCACGTCACATCTGTAGAACACGTTAACTGCTTATTTATAACTATAGCCCTGCAACATTTTGATTTATTTTTTCTGTTGGAAGCAACACTTTATCTTACCCTGATGCATGCTCAATAATCCAGGTAGAAAATCTAAAAAAGCTAAGTCTGGTCCTCTGGACATTCAAAAAAAAAAACAAAACAAAGCAAAAAAATTGTAGAAATGTTTTGTCTTTCGTCCGAAAGACTTCCTCAGTCTGAGATGCTGTATTCAGCTCAGTCTTATAAATAGCACCCTCTCACAGTGGATCAACCAGTTGGCTGATGACAGCCTGAAACCAGCTGCTCACACATCGACTGGGTCCTCCTTGATCATGTGAGCAGCTGGTTTCAGGCTGTCATCAGCCAACTGGTTGATCCACTGTGAGAGGGTGCTATTTATAAGACTGAGCTGAATACAGCAGCTCAGACTGAGGAAGTCTTTCGGACGAAAGACAAAACATTTCTACAATTTTTTTGCTTTGTTTTGTTTTGTTTTTTGAATGTCCAGAGGACCAGACTTAGCTTTTTTAGAACACTTTATCATCGTTCCCCTGAGTAAGATAATGTTAGGGAAGTCCATAAATGCAAACTTACTTCAGGAAAGGTAACAGTTGGGTTGAACATCTAAGAAACAGTAAAACTAAAAGAAAAAAAATCTATTGAGCATAATACAAAGAACAAACTTCAACCTTTACTTACACAAAAGCTTCTATAATCTTAATGCATGTTGCCTTTCATCATCTTCTGTTGAGAAACAACGTTATGCACGTCTCATGTACTGATGCAACATCTGATCTGGTGAGCTGTAAGTGTTTGGAGTACGTGTTGTGAATAACTCTCAGCAACATGTTAATCAGTTATTGGAGTATAGACGTTTGTTACGTTCTAAGAGCCTAATTTAATATGTCTGTAGCATTAGCAAATTATCTCATGAACTACCAGACAAAAGAATGCTCACATATTGGAAATTATATGATCCTTGTTTGGCTGAGAAGAGATAATTAAAATGGGCTGCTGTTTATTATACCATATTATTTTAAATTAGTGTTTAGCGTATATCTTAGTGTACATCTTATATCCTTATACTGTATACTGTTTCTTTTTATACTTTATATTTTTTACTATTTTGGGTGAAATTGGGACTCTGAGTACACACTTTAGTTCCACTTCATGTACCACATAAGATGCAAATGACAATAAAGAACCTTGAACTTGAACATAACACTTTTGGTACATCCTAATAACTGAACTCCGTGTGCTTAGAATAATAACTTGATGAATGAATGATGGTTATTAACTAGAAACATTGCATTTCCTGAAAAAAATGCAGTATGAATGCTGAATACAAAATAACGCTCAAAAACAGCTGAAATTAGCACAATTTTTTTTTTGAAATGTAGCTGAAATGGAAGAACAAGACTGAATTAGCAGAAGAAAACAGAAAGAATCATTTGCTAAATGTTTAAATATGCAGAAATGAACACAGAAATCAGGAAATTAGATTAAAAAAAGCTGAAATTAGCAACAACAAAAAAAGTCAAAAAGTAGCTGAAAAGGTAGAAAGAATTAACTACCAGAATGAAATGGATAGAGATAAAATGAGCTAAAAAATTTAGAATTGGCTGAAAAAGCTAAACAGCGTAAAAACAACTAAATACGGTAATAGGAAAAGCTGAAGCTAGCAGAAATAGGCTGAAAGGAGCAGAACAAGCTGACATTGGCAGAAAGACCTTATTAGCCTGAAAGTATAAGAAATTACTATGAACATTTTGAATGTATCTGAAAACAGCTGAAATTAGCAAATTTATTTATTTATTTATTTTTTTAATCAGAAAGGTAGACAAAGCATAAACTGGCATGGAAGAAATAAAGAAGAATACAGGCTTGTCCATTTAGGCTGAAAGAAGCAGAAATTAGCGCATAAACATGGAAATTATCTAAACAAAAGCTCAAATTAGCAACAACCACTGAAAAGCAGCCAAAAAAAAAAGCAGAAAGAAGCATAAATTACCTGAAGGAAGTGGAGAGAGTGGATTTTACTTGAATAGGTTGAAAAAAGTTTAATTTAGTTCAAGTTTAATTTTTTTTTCAATAGTTGAAATTGAAAAAAAAATGAGAATTATCAGAAAAAACTAAAATCAGCATAAAAGCAGCTAAATAACAGCTGAAATAATAGAAAATGCTGAAACATACAGAAATAAGCTCAAAGGAGCATAAGAAGCTGAAATTAGCAGAAATAAGTTAGAAGAAGCACAACAATGTTGTAGTTGGAAATAATTTAAAAGGAGCACTAAACAGCTGAAAAAACAGCTATTAGCTCAAAATAGCTGAAAAAAAAACATTAAACTTGCACAAAAAAGCTGAATTATTTTTTTTTTTCAGTAGGAGTGTTGCTTGTGGGACTCAGTTTGTTTGGTGGCTCCTCAGATTGAAGAAGTCATTTGGATAAAGGACGAAACGTCTCAGCAAAGTGCTGGTGAAGATTCTCAGTCGTCCAGGACATGATAAATCAAAAAAGGCGTTCAATACAAGATCAACTGGACTTTATTTGTTAATTTATTTGTTAATTCATTTGTTAATTTATTTGTTAATTAATTTATTTGTTATTTGTTTATTTGTTAGGATACCCCTACTGTTAAGGTGTGAGTTGTCAATTTACGTGTATGTGTTACCTCAGCTTGCAATTTACATAGGTTGGTGCGTGACTCCTAAGACTGTTATAACTCCACGCGCACACAGTCTGTTCATAGAATTGATAAAGCCCTCTGGATAGAGGTCGAAACGTCTTCTGTAACAAATAAAGTCCAGTTGATCTTGTATTGAACGCCCTTTTTTGGTCTCAGCAAAGAAAATAAATCGTCCAGATGACCTGACTGAACATTGTTGGGTTATTGAGCATGAACTTTGGTGAAGCTGAAAAAAGCTGAAGCAGAACAAAATGTGAAAGGAGCAGTAAAAATTGTTAACAAATCTAAAGATTTGAAGGATGTAAAATGAGCTCAATTCATTTTATATGAGAAAAAATGGCAGAAAAGGCTAAAATATGTTAAACAGCTAAAGTTGCACCAAAACCAAAAGTCATAGCAGGATTGTCCTAAAAGAGCTGAACGTTTTGATATGATTTGATGAAATAGCTGAAAACTGCAGGATGGGAATCGCGCCAATTACATGGAATAAAAATGGATCACAGTGAAGTGAATGCTTCTTGAACATCCAGCCCATGAGTGGGAACCTCCTGCTGATTGTGTTTCCTGTGGTGGGCCACATTTGATAAATCAGCTCAGCAGGTAAAAACCTGCAAGCTGGCAAATTACAACAGACACAATATAAGCAGACAATGGCTGTTCAAGTAGATTCACACACTGGCTCTCATTTTTTGATTTCGTATTCTCATCTTCATTATTTTCCTGCTATGATGTTTTAAAACTGTAATGTGAGAGGACTGTGATGCTGAAACAGAGAAAGTGTGTTCTGTCAGGCGTACCCTGAGGTTTTAAATAGATAGGAAGCAGCAGCATTATGTGAAATAAGAGAAACTAAGAGCTGCACAAACAGTCTAATGATGTTCAAACCTGAAATGTACCAATCTAATTCCTGCCAGGCAAACCACTGAGGAGAAAGATGTGCAGCAATAACTTTAACTTACTGAACACCCTTCTGACCTGAAACCATCAGTCTTTCTGTGTAATGACTAAATGTAAGACGGGTCAAAAATGCAAGTCAGGAGGAACACAAAGTCATTTCTAGTCATCCGACAGCTGCTTTATGGGCTGCCATGACTGATGATTGTCTTCTAAAGATACAGTCCAGAAATCAGCCATGCCTGAAGTCACAAACAAGGGCCGTGAGTCAAGACGTGACGAGGCTGAAACAGTAAAATGTCATTTTAAAGTGTCAGCTTCAACATTTAGGACTTTGACAAAATCACTTTAACAACATTTGAATTTGTGAGTAATAATAAAGTCATGCAGGTACAGGACCAGATGTGTGTGAGGTTACATAACGGGATATTTATGGCCTCTACACTGAGCTCCGTGTTTATTTATTGGTTAATAATTTAACTTGGATTCTGCACATGGTTGCATGCGCAGTTACAAACAGTTCTTTGTGCATTACATCTAAAAATAATGCCAGATTAAAAATAATAATAAAAAAAGACCAGAGAGTTACCATCATTAAGACAAACCCATTAAGTATTTTCAACAACAGGCCACGCGATAAAAAATTTTTAGGTCACATTACGTTCACCGCTGTGCGTGCAGGACAAAACCCATCAGCTGGACGTTTCCAGGCACATCAACGGGACACTTTTGCAAAACTACAATTAACAGCACTTCATTTTAAAGTCAGTTGCCTATTGCAGCCTTAAGGCAGTGTTTCACCGGGCTGCAACTGCTTTTAACGACTTGGTGAACAGCAGGGAGTCTCCGTGTCTTGAAGTTTAGGGGGGTTCTCCATTTTCCTGCTTGAGCACCGGAGGCTAGCAGTTTGTGTGAACTTTTACCAAATATTTGTGTGCCTACTTTTCTCTCAAAATATTCACAGTAGTTGTGGATGTCAGCCCCTTTTTTAATGTTTTGTGGACGTCTCCAGCCTGTCTTAAGAATGCAGGAGCTCGTCTGTGACAAACAACATGTCCAGGTCTAAAAGCCGCCCATCAGATTTTCCAAAACTGGACTGATTTGGTTGTTTTCAGTTCAAACGTGTACAAATGGAACAGATGATGTCAAACAAATGTACATGGACTTGAATCATGTTTTACAAGAAAAATATGCAATGATTTGAAAACCTGGCCACCAAAACACAGCAGCACGGCTCGTTGGTCACCTGGTCACACTGTGGAACTGAGCACAAATGCACGATTCTGATCAAATTCATACACATTGCATATAACCATGAAAAGCACTATTCACTAAATGAGTCACTTTAAAAAAATCTGCCCTTTTCAGACTGTGTTGCATCAAGGAGGTTCTCCAGACACAACAGCACCAGTAATTACCCACAGCCATACACCTGACTATTAATAGGATGGTAAGTTATACTAAACCATTATTACAGCGAGGGAGGAGTCAGGTTACCGTGTGTCGGTGCAGTTTCTCTTAAACGTCAGACTATTTGTAAATGCAACACCCACAACCAGAAATGAAGGTAAACAGTCCAATTCAAAATGAACAGCTTTGATAAAAAAGTTTTTTTTTAAATAGTCCAAAGCTCAATGAGATTTAGATTATTATCTTAAAATGTGTTTTCCTGGCTAGCTCACCTCTGCTAAACATGGGGACCTCCAGTGGCGTTACCTCTGGATAGATTAGCATTTTTCTGAGACAGAGCTGCTCTTTGCTGGAGGGGGTTTGTTGCTCTGTTTTAGTTTCAACAGCAGCCAAAATGTTGTTGGATTCAAAGTCAAAGTCAAAGTCAACTTTATTGTCAGAACTGCAATATGTACAGGACATACACAGGATTGAAATTGCGTTTCTCTCAGTCCCTCGGTGCAACAGTAACCATTTAAACACTAAAACACTGAAACATTTAATAAACATAAGCATAAAATAGTAAAAGTGTAACACTGTCCTGAGTTTTTGCATAGTAGTATAAAAGTATGAAAATTTACACCAACACTAAAACACTAAACATTTAATGAACATAAGCATAAAATGAAATAATAAAAGTGTAATACTGTCCTGAGTTTTTGCATAGTAGTATAAAAAAGTATAAAAAGTATATCTATAAAATAAACTGAAGGTTCTAGCATTGACATTTGCAAAGAGTGGCAAAGCAGCATATGAGTTAATGTACACAGTATATGTATGAGGTAGTTGATGTTGGTATAGAGGCAAAGTGGCATATGCAGTAAGGCACATTGGGCATCCTTAAATAAGGCTGGTCAGAGAATACTGTATATGTATCAGCAGTAGTGTAGATATAAAAGTAGTGTAAATGTAAACAGTAGTAATAAATGTAAACAGTAGTAATAAATGTAAACAGTATTAATAAATGTAAACAGTGAATGTAAACAGTAGTATGACTATAGGCAGTAATGTAATACAAACATTAGTGCAAATATGAGAAGTAGTGCAAACTGAATGAGCACATGACCAAGAGTTTAGTGAATAACCCGTTTGATGACACAGGGTCCAGTGTTAAAATCTTTGTGTTGTGTGGTAATGTGTGAGAAAGTTTCAAGTCCAATCATGTATTCGACCAGGTTACATTCATCTTTTCTGCCTTCAGAAACCCTTTTAATCATTTGGATATAGCTTATGTGATTGCCAACATTTTCCAGTAAGTTTCTGGAAACAGGATTTGATAATGTTATCATACCTGTATAATCAATCATTTATTGCATCACATACCAGCTGTTCTACAACCTCATTTTATCACAGCACACTTTCCAGTAAGTTTCTGGAAACAGGATTTGATAATGTTATCATATAATAAATAATTTATTGCATCACATGCCAGCTGTTCTACAACCTCATTTTATCACAGCATTATCTCTGCACTGTGGCAACTCCGCTTGCAGGCTCCAAAAATAGTGAGCGTCATCTGACCGGAGAGTGCTGCCAGCATTCATCAGGCTCCATGCCATGCTCCCCAGGAAAGTTTGTGTTCAAGGATCGATCCAGGATTGTAACCTCGCTCAGATGTTGTCATTATGCTTCCCTCCACATTAGCTCTTACGCAAACTCAGATTTCTATTTTCTCTATTTAGCTGTGCATGACTTCATTTCAGCAGGTCAGCCGGTGCACGTTTGATTGGTGATGCTATGTATTTTCTCTAGAGCAGGATTTAGTCTACAACTGCTTTGTCCACATATTTTTAGTTAGCCATGTATCTTCCTTTTTATTTTTGATATGTTTTATATTATTTTCCATCTGGAGTCGTGATGAGGGAGATAGAAAAAGTCCATATGTGAAAAAGTGTTCAAGAAAAATGAATAAAAAGGTGTGCAGACAAAAAAAAAAATGCATTTCCATAAACAAACACATTTCAGCACTTCCTCTTTAAAGTCTCTTTACAAAAGAAGTTTATAAATGAGGCAGGTGTGGGAAGAGCATCCCACCAATCATGCACAGAATATGTGAAGGCAGGTCAAGTGCAAATGAAAAATAGAGTGAGTCAAAAAATCAATAAGAAAAAAAAGTTTAACAGAGTCTGAATCCCTTTAATAACTTGTGGTGGACCTCTAGCAGGAATTGAATATTAAAATCCCATCAAAAGGCTACTTCATGTAAAGAACACACACACACACTATACACACACACTATACACACCTGTATACATTTTTTAACAGCATATTCTGAACTGGACCATCTCTGCTCTGTCTGTAAAATTTCCATACAATTGTGTGTTTAATTAGGGGGGGGGGGTATTGATTTTATCTTGTGGGTTTATTGTTTATAATTCTGTTCAGCACTTTGAGCTGTCTTTAGTATGAAGGGTGTTTTTATTAATAAAATGTATATATATAATAACTATTTTTTTTAAACAGGTGACTGCTTACATTTGAAAATAAATTTTTTTACATTTCATTACTAAATAAGTTTGTCTTTAATAATTACATTCTTACAATAATTTGGTACAAACAGATGCTTCATCTGTCTGCAGCACTGACTCTTGGTATTACCTGCTGGAAAGTTTCCTCGGGAGCAAATCGGATCAGTAAACACCTACGTTTAATATTATCACACAAATAAGGTTTTGCCTAACTTGCTAAATCTGAGAACTACAAACATGTAACTACTAATTTTTTTTAACTTATTTTTATGTAATTTTGAAGCAGATCTACTGTAACCCAAACAATTAGATATTTTTTTTTTTTTTTATGTTGCTTGATTATTGGGGGACTAACCAAATCAATTCTGTGCTTCTTTGCTAATGATCTCAACCAGTAAATAGATTTTATTGAAATAGAAATGTTTAACCAAAACAAATATATCTCCATCGTTTTTCAACACAAAATGCAATACACATTCCTTAAAGCAAAATTACATCATTTAAGTTTTACTTTTTGTCCCCTGTCGTGGAGCGGAAAGGGGGTATGGAAATTCCCTTCATCTGTCCGCGCTTATTTTGAGCAGGATAACTTGAAAAGTAAGTGAGGTACCGACTTCCATTTTAGTGTGTGGCTTAATCTAGGCACTAAAAATGTTTCCTTTTGAAAATTGGGTTTCCATATCCAAATCCAAGATGGCCATGTCACAAATATATATGTAAACCAGCTACCTCGATCATTTGAGGAAAATAATAACTCATCCCCACTTGAATATGTTGCACCACAAACATTCAGGTTTACATTACTTCGCTGTTCAGTTGAAGTAAAAAACAAAAAAAACACTCATCTCTTAAACTACAAACACTCACTGTTCAAATCCTGAAGAGACAACGGACATCAGCATACTGCTTGTTAAATTCTTGTTACAACAGGTACAGTTATATCAAATAGATTATGTAATTTTATAGTCATTTGTGTGTTTTAAGAAAATATGATTCAAAATAACTTTTAGTATTTTTTTTTCTCCCATTTATAGATGGCCTCCCTTCTCACCTTATAGCCATCCTCTCACTCCAATATGTTTTTTTTTTATAGAGAGAAAGAAAGAAAAGAGAAAGTAAGACAACAAAACAACAATTATCCACAAAAAGAGCACAAGGCAAACACACCCAACCTCCGTCCACAATCCTGCAAAGCACATGACAGAACACAGCAACGAAACATACATGCATAAAGACTAATAATATTCATGACCTTGCAGTAGATTTCTATAAATACACATACCCATACCTACAAATATATATACAGTATACATACATATACATTTATATTCATTCATATACCCATCTACATATCTGCATATATCTACATATACATCCCTGCATCCATTTGTGTGTGGTTGTGAGCATGCATAAGTGAATAAGGTTCCTCCAATAGAACATTTAGTAGCGACTGTGAAGCATCAGAGATCCGTCCCCCCAAAGCCCGAGACAGACGAAGGGGCGATCAAAGCCCAAGACCCCAGGAAGGACCCCGAGCCCAGAGTCCCCAGGACCACCCGAACAGGACGAGCCACTCGTCCACTCCCCAGATCCGACCAAGGGGAAGAACCGGACGAACCCCACCAGCGACCACACACAATGACCCCCCGGGGTCAACAGCGACAAATACACAGGCCCCCGCCGGAGCCCGCTGCACCGACGTAGCCCCAGGGCCGGTCACCGAGGCCCGGGCACCGGGGACGCCCATCCCTCAGGTCCAGACCCGACAGGACCAGAGGACCCGAGCCCCACCAGGCAGCCACCAGGCCGAGCTGACAAACGCCCAAGCGCCCAGCCCCAGATAGTGAGGGCCCCAAGCACGCCCGCAGGCAGAGGAACACCCACCAGGGGGCCACGTGGCAGGAGCGCGACACTAGGTAGCCTCAGAAGTATCAGAGAGGGGGCAGTCCAAGTCCCAGCCTGACACTTAAACATTCATACACAGACACACTCATTCAGACCCACCCTCATCCTCACCCTCAGTCACAGAAAGACAAACAATAACGACACGCTCCATTCATAATCCCGATGCACACTCTATACCCCCTAGGTCCAAGACATGTACCTGCTCCCTACATGGGGCAGCCCACATCCAAACCCAGGAGGTAGGCCCATTCATTCTGGGGTGGAGAGTAGCAGACATCCAAGATCCGGCCCACCCCGCGCCCTGCCGACAGGACAGGACACCCGAGTCCAAGCAGCCCCAGGGGGAGCGCACTGCCAGCCCCGCCCACGGCGAACCCGCAGGCCCCGAACCCCCCCACACCCCAGCACAACCCCTGACGGCCCACCCCCAGAATGTCCGCCAGGCAACCAGGGGGGTAAGAGAAAAATAAATAAATAATATATATATATATATATATATATATATATATATATAAATACATATATAAATATATATATATATATATATATATATATATAAATACATAAATAAATAAATTTGAAATTAACAAATCAAGACCCCGACACACACACTCCCGTCCCCAAATATACTGTTGGTGAGTGTTATTATTTTGTTTTTGAGCAGAATCTCATGCTGGTCAAACTACAGGGACAGTGACTCAGGAAAATAAATGCAACTTATAATCACTTGAACTTTAAGTAATGTTTGTTTGACTCATATTTTAGACTGTATTTACAGTTTATAATTCAAAGTATGTGTCAAATTTCATGGCAGGATGTGTAAGTCAACATTAGCTCGTGAGTTTTGCTTCAAGTTAAAAAGTAACTCACCGCAGTTTTCCTCGTCTGCTTGATTCCCGCAGTCATCAATGCCGTTGCAGTGCAGGAGCTGCGGGAGGCAAACGGTCAAGTTGCCACAGGGGAAATATCCAAGCGGGCATGTCGTCTTCTCATCTGTGGTATTGAGAGCTACAAACAGCAGAAAACCAAAGAGCACGATTAAAGGAACATGTCTTTAATCAGACACAGTAATATGTGACCTGGTGAGTTTCAAGAAGACAGTTTCTGCCGGCACTAACAGCTTTGCTCTGTTGTGAACCACACATGAACTGAAGATAAATGTAGCAAACATTAAACCTCTTTAGTCAATTTAGAAGGTAAGAATTGTTTTTAAGTGACGACACTTGTAAAATACCACAATCATTGTCCACCTTGAACCTGGTGATGACAAATGAGTTATGTAGCTGCTTTATGAGCCGTCCGTTTAAAGAACATAGTTTTTTTGTCTTGTGCAGGATAGCAAAGTTGTTTTATTGGCCATGCACAATTTCTTTTGTTCACCTCTATCATATATGGCCCACTTTGTATCCATCTTGGCTGTCACCATATGTTACTGATTATTCAATTCAATTCAAAACAGTATTTAAAAAAAATCCACTAGAATAGCCATTTATTGAAAATAGACAGATTTGAAAACTATCTCCCCCCCCACCCAAAAAACAAAACAAAAAAACAGACCCTTTGGAACGAATTGAGAGCCCAATGAATACAGGTCATTAAACATCTACGTCTCCCTACATAAGTAAACAATTTAATAACTATTCTAGAGAGCAACAACAAGTAGCCTGACCAACAGTTCTCCTTGTGTGAATAA
>JBBPBX010054865.1:2480-23301 GCA_038048925.1 Garcialebias charrua | reverse complement strand
CAGCATTAATATATATATATATATATATATATATATATATATATATATATATATATATATATATATATATATATATATATATATATATATATATATATATATATATATATATATATATCAGTGGCAGGCTGTGCATTTCACACCTAGGCCTTCAGTAGTGCTCCGTCTGAATCAATCCAACCCTCAATAACTATTTCCCCCATATTTTTAGACCAATTTTTGGCTGAGATATGACCGTTTCCATTCATTCTGATGGAAAAAATGGAGCAGTACCACTTTCGGCCGCTAGGGGCGCAGTACCACTTTCGGCCGCTAGGGTCCACCGAGCGTTCCCAGCTCATGTGTCCGACAGCAGACTCATCTGCTCGGACTCACTCTGTCGCAGCACGGCCTCCTGCTCTCTGGAGGTCTGAACTACTGTTACCTCAGGAGTTGTCAGAACTCTTCACCAGCGACACAGAGGATGAAGAATTCAACGGGTTTGAATAAAAATAAATAAATAAATAGAGCCCCTCCCTGGGCTGCCACCTTACCGTGGTGGAGGGGTTTGAGTGTCCCAATGATCCTAGGAGCTATGCTGTCAGGGGCTTCATGCCCCTAGAAGGGTCACCCAAGGCAGACAGGTCCTAGGTGAGGGACCAGACAAAGTGCAGCCCAAAAACCCCTATGATGAGTACAATTAATGGACTAAGTTTTCCCTCGCCCGGACGCGGGTCACCGGGGCCCCACTCTGGAGCCAGGCCCGGAGGTGGGGCACGCTGGCGAGCGCCTGGTGGCCGGGCTTTTACCCATGGAGCCCGGCCGGGCACAGCCCGAAGAGGAGACGTGGGTCCCCCTTCCCATGGGCTCACCACCTGTGGGAGGGGCCAAAGGGGTCGGGTGCAATGTGAGATGGGTGGTGGCCGAGGGCGGGGACCCTGGCGGTCTGATCCTCGGCTACAGAAGCTGGCCATTGGGACATGGAATGTCACCTCTCTGGTGGGGAAGGAGCCTGAGCTAGTGTGTGAGGTTGAGAGGTTCCGACTAGAAATAGTCGGACTCACCTCAACGCATGGCTCTGGCTCTGGAACCAGTTTCCTTGAGAGGGGTTGGACACTCTTCCACTCTGGAGTTGCCCCTGGTGAGAGGCGCCGAGCAGGAGTGGGCATACTGGTTGCCCCCCATCTTGGTGCCTGTACGTTGGGGTTCACCCCGGTGAACGAGAGGGTAGCCTCCCTTCGCCTACGTGTGGGGGGACGGGCTCTGACTGTTGTTTGTGCCTATGCACCAAACGGCAGCTCAGACTACCCACCCTTTTTGGAGTCCTTGGAGGGGGTATTGGAGAGTGCGCCTCCTGGGGACTCCCTTGTTCTACTGGGGGACTTCAACGCTCACGTGGGCAATGACAGTGAGACCTGGAGGGGTGTGGTTGGGAGGAACGGCCCCCCTGATCTGAACCAGAGTGGTGTTCTGTTATTGGACTTCTGTGCTCGTCATGGATTGTCCATAACGAACACCATGTTTAAGCATAAGGGTGTCCATATGTGCTCTTGGCACCAGGACACCCTAGGTCGCAGTTCGATGATCGACTTTGTTGTCGTCTCATCTGATCTGCGGCCGCATGTCTTGGACACTCGGGTGAGGAGAGGGGCGGAGCTGTCAACTGACCACTACCTGGTGGTGAGTTGGCTCCGATGGTGGGGGAGGATGCCGGTCAGACCTGGCAGACCCAAACGTATTGTGAGGGTCTGCTGGGAACGTCTGGCAGAGTCTCCCGTAAGACGGAGCTTTAACTCCCACCTCCGGGAGAGCTTTGAACACGTTCCAAGGGAGGCGGGGGACATGGAGTCCGAGTGGGCCGTGTTCCGCGCCTCTATTGTCGAGGCAGCTTATCGGAGCTGTGGCCGCAAGGTTGTTGGTGCCTGTCGTGGTGGCAACCCTCGAACCCGGTGGTGGACACCGGCAGTGAGGGATGCTGTCAGGCTGAAGAAGGAGTCCTATTGGGCCTTTTTGGCTTGTGGGACCCCGGAAGCAGCTGATAGGTACCGGCAGTCCAAGCGGCATGCGGCTCGGGTGGTTGCTGAGGCAAAAACTCGGGCGTGGGAGGAGTTCGGAGAGGCCATGGAGAATGACTTCCGTACGGCTTCGAGGCGATTCTGGTCCACCATCCGGCGTCTCAGGGGGGGAAAGAGGTACGAGACCAACACCATTTATGGTGGAGGTGGCGTGCTGCTGACCTCAACTCGGGATGTTGTGAGTCGGTGGGCGGAATACTTCGAAGACCTCCTCAATCCTACTGGCACGTCTTCCACTGAGGAAGCAGAGCCTGGGGACTTTGGGTCGGGTTCTCCGATCTCTGGTGCTGAGGTCGCCGAGGTGGTTAAAAAGCTCCGCGGTGGCAAGGCTCCGGGGGTGGATGAGATTCGCCCGGAGTTCCTTAGGGCTCTGGATGTTGTAGGGTTGTGTTGGCTTACGCAACTCTGCAATATCGCGTGATCCCCCTTCTATTCACCCTGCTAACACACGACTGCACACCATCGTACAGCTCCAACCACTTCATCAAGTTTGCGGACGACACAACAGTGGTAGGTCTCATCAGCAACAACGATGAGACGGACTACAGGAACGAGGTGAGCCGCCTGGCCTTGTGGTGCGGACACAACAATCTCACTCTCAACGTGGAGAAGACAAAGGAGATTGTTGTGGACTTCAGGAAGAGGGATGCCCAACATCCCCCTCTGACCATCAACAGCACCGCAGTGGAGAGAGTAGACAGCACCAAGTTCCTGGGAGTGCACGTCTCAAAGGACCTGTCCTGGAGCAGGAACACTGCAGCACTGGCAAAGAAGGCTCACCAGCGTCTCTACTTTCTCCGCAAGCTGAAAAGGGCTGGAGCTTCAACCCCCATCATGAGCACCTTCTACAGAGGTGCCATAGAAAGTGTCCTGACCAGCTGCATCACTGTGTGGTTTGGTGCATGTACTGCATCATGCCGCAAGAGCCTCCAGCGCATTGTGAGAGCAGCTGAGAAGATCGTGGGCACCTCCTTGCCCTCACTGCAGGACTTACACAGCAAACGCCTCACTCGGAAAGCCCACCGCATGGCAGGTGATCCCACACACCCACTACACAGCTGCTTCAGACTGCTGCCATCAGGGAGGAGACTGAGGAGTCTCCAGGCTCGAACCAGCAGACTGAGAGACAGCTCTGTTCATCAGGCAGTCAGAATGCTAAACACTCTGCCTGCTCTGCCTCCCCTCCCATTTGAACTGCCTTAACACTAAAACTTTCTCACATATTATCACTCAACACAAAGTTTTTAACACTAGTCTCTGTGTCATCAAACGGGTTGGTCACTAAGCTCTCGGTCATGTGCTCATACAGTTTGCACTACTTCTCATACTTGCACTAATGTCTGTATTACATCACTGCCTATAATCATAATACTGTTTACATTCTCTGTTTACATTTATTAATACTGTTTACTTTTATTACTACTGCTTACATGTAATTACTACTGTTTACATTTACACTACTCTAATATCTACACCACTGCTGATACATATACAGTGTGCTCTGAACGGTCTTATTTAGGGATGCCCAATGTGCCTTACTGCATATGCCACTTTTTGCCTCTATAACAACATCAACTACTACCTCATACATATACTGTGTACATTGACTCATACGCTGCTTTGCCACTTTGCAAATGTCAATGCTAGAAACCTTTAGTTTATTTTAGTTATACTTTTTATACTCTTTTTTTATACTAGTATGCAAAAACTCAGGACAATATTATGTTCATTAAATGTTTAATGTTTTAGTTTTAGAGTTGGTGTAAATTTTCATACTCTTATACCACTATGCAAAAAACTCAGGACAGTGTTAGTTTTACTATTTTATGCTTATGTCTATTATTATATGTTTCAGTGTTTCAATGTTTAGATGTTTACTGTTGCACCGAGGGACTGAGAGAAACGCAATTTCGGTCCTGTGTATGTCCTGTACTGTACATATTGCAGATCTGACAATAAAGTTGACTTTGACTTTGACTTTGATATCGGGCAGTTCCCTTGGATTGGCAGACTGGGGTGGTGGTTCCCCTATTTAAAAAGGGGGACCGTAGGGTGTGTTCCAACTATAGGGGGATCACACTCTTAAGCCTCCCTGGTAAGGTCTATTCAGGGGTTCTGGAGAGGAGGGTCCGTCGGATAGTCGAACCTCGGATTCAGGAGGAGCAGTGTGGTTTTCGTCCTGGTCGTGGAACACTGGACCAGCTCTACACCCTCAGCAGGGTCCTGGAGGGTGCGTGGGAGTTTGCCCAACCAGTTTACATGTGCTTTGTGGACTTGGAGAAGGCATTCGACCGCGTCCCTCGGGGGGTTCTGTGGGGGGTACTCCGGGAGTATGGGGTACCAGGCCCTTTGATAAGGGCTGTTAGGTCCCTGTACGACCGGTGTCAGAGCTTGGTCCGCATTGCCGGCAGTAAGTCAGGCTCGTTTCCGGTGAGAGTTGGACTCCGCCAAGGTTGCCCTTTGTCACCGATTCTGTTCATAACTTTTATGGACAGAATTTCTAGGCGCAGCCAAGGTGTTGAGAGGATCCGTTTTGGTGACCTTAGAATCGCTTCTCTGTTTTTTGCAGATGATGTGGTCCTACTGGCTTCATCAGTTCGTGATTTACAACTTTCACTGGAGCGGTCTCATCTAATGAGCTTGTTTGATCCAAAATGGCCG
This sequence comes from Garcialebias charrua, assembly GCA_038048925.1. NCBI lineage: Eukaryota > Metazoa > Chordata > Actinopteri > Cyprinodontiformes > Rivulidae > Garcialebias > Garcialebias charrua. Next base: position 18,586 of record JBBPBX010054865.1, on the reverse strand, counting down.
CCTCACCTTATGAGTATGTTTGATTCAAATGGCCGCCTCACCTTATGAGTATGTTTGATTCAAATTGGCCACCTCACCTAATGAGCTTGTTTTATTCAAAATGGCCGCCTCACCTAATGAGCTTGTTTTATTCAAAATGGCCACCTCACCCAATGAGCATGTTTGATTCAAAATGGCCGCCTCACCTAATGAGCATGTTTGATTCAAAATGACCGCCTCACCTAATAAGCTTGTTTGATTCAAAATGGCCGCCCAAAATTGCCGCCTCACCTAATTAGCTAGTTTGATACAAGCTAGTTTGATACAAGCTAGTTTGCTAGCCTCCTCCACGCCAACAGAATGACCTCATATACATACTAATGGCAGCAAAAATGCTAATGTGATACAAGCTAGTTTGATACAAGCTAGTTTGTTTGCCTGTTTGATCCAAAATGGTCGTCTCACCTAATGAGCTTGTTTGATCCAAAATGGCCGCCTCACCTTATGAATATGTTTGATTCAAATTGGCCACCTCATCTAATGAGCTTGTTTTATTCAAAATGGGCGCCTTACCTAATGAGCTTGTTTGATTCAAAATGGCCGCCTCACCTTATGAGCTTGTTTGATTCAAAATGGCCGCCTCACCTAATGACCATGTTTGATTCAAAATGGCCGCCTCACCTTATGAGCTTGTTTGATTCAAAATGGCCGCCTCACCTAATGAGCTTGTTTTATTCAAAATGGCCGCCTCACCTAATGAGCTTGTTTTATTCAAAATGGCCACCTCACCTAATTAGCTAGTTTGATACAAAATGCCCCCAAGGCATCCTCCACGCCAACAGAATGGCCTCATATACATACCAATGGCTGCAAAAATGCTAATTCAAGTTGTCATTTGACAAACCCATGGGAAGTATAGTTAGTATGTCAAATGACAAACTCCCATGGGAAGTCTAGGTAGTATGTCAAATGACAAAGGCTTTGGTAGTACTGGTGTACCTGTAGATGATATCACTCCGCCTTTGTCCTTTGGGGGGGTTACAGTAACTGTAACCTTCCGCCACTGTATTTTTCCATTGCCACGGCACCCGTACCCCCCACCCCCTCCCCCCTGACAGCACGCGGCTGCGCGGTAACTGTCCCGTCCAGGTTCTAAGGTAAAAAAAAACCTTTCCCACCACCCAGAACCCCCCCTCCCATCACTCCACCTCCTCTCCCACTCTCCCCCTTCCCAACATGTAAATTAGCCACCATGACGAAGATTCAGGTACCGTATTTCGCGGTTGTAAGGGCGCATCCAGCTCGTAACTCGTGCTATGGTTTCTAACGGAGTTCATTCGTAAAGCTGGAACTTCAGCTCGTAACTCGGTGCTATGGTTTCTAACGGAATTCGTAAAGCCGGAACTTTGTAAGTCGAGGCCTTCATAAGTCGGGGACACCCTGTATCTGGCCTTCATCGAGTTCTTGGTGAGATTGCTGGAAGGTGCTCTAGCTGGGGAGTCCTTTATTCTGCTGGGGGACTGCATTGCCCACTTGGGAAAAGAATGCATGACCTGGTTGGTGTGACTGTGAGGAACAGCTTTATGATCTTAACCCAAGCAATGATCTATTGTTGTACTTCTGTGCAAGTTATGGTTTATTCATCATGAGCACCCCATTCGGACATAAATGTGTTCATAAGTGCACTTGGCACCAGGATGCCCTAGGTCTTACAATGATGATTGACTTTGTAGTTGTGTTATCTGATTTGCAGCCATTTGTTTTGGACACCCAGGTGAAGAGAGGAGCTGAGCTGTCCACTGATCTCTTCCTGGTACTGAGTTGAATCAGATAGCAGGGGAAGATGCTGGACAAGCTCAATAGACCCAAATGTGTATGGGAGGGTTTGCTGGGAATGCCTGACAAAATAACCCATTAGAAAGAGTCAGAGTCAGAGTCAGAGTCAGAGAGAATTTATTGTCATTTGCACCGCATGTAGTACATGTGTTGAAAACGAGATTATGTACACAGGGTCCCAGTTACATCCAACAACAAATGCAAGAGAAAAACAATAATAACATCTAGGATTAACTAAGAGAGACATCAGCTAGTAATACACTAAGCCCTAATGTAGTAGAAAAACATCATTATAAACAGCAGCACGAACATGAGTCATTATGAGCAGATGGTCACAGATGAACGCAGCAACAAGAAACAGATCAGTATCAACATGATGTGACATTTTGCAGTGTTTATTCTTATTATTTATTTATTCATGAGTCTGACAGCCTCAGGGTAGAAGCTGTTCCTCAGTCTAGTGGTTCTACATTTGATGCTCCTCAACCTCCGTCCCGAGGGGAGTGGTGCAAAGAGTGAGTGTGCTGGGTGAGTGAGGTCTTTCATGATGCAGGTGGCTCTTTTTCTGCATCTGAGGTGTAAATGTCTGTGATGGTGGGGAGACTGACTCCCACAGACTTCAACTTAGATCTTCAACTCACACCCCAGGGAGAACTTTAACCACTTTCCAGCTTAGGCAAGGGGTGGTGAATCTGAGTAGGCTATGTTCTGTGCCTCAATTGAAGTGGATACCTTGAGTGGTGTCTGCAAGGTTGTTGGAGCATCTGGCAATAGCCATCCTCAAACTTGGTGATGGACACCCCAGGTTAGGAAGGCTGCCAAGCTGTCAAGCTTAAGACGGAGGCCTTGATGGCTGGTGGGACTCCAGAGACAGCTGAGAAGTACCACAGGGCCAAGAGGTCTGCAGCCTTGGCTGATTGATAGAGACTCATGAGCTGCTCCAAGGAGATTCTGGCAAAACATCAGATAGCTGAGGAGTGGAAAGCAGCACTTTATTAACACTATTTTCAGTGAAGGCGGGGTGCTGTTCAACTCAACCAGTGATGTTGTCAAGAGTTGGAAGGAATATTTTCTTAGGCTTCTCAGTCCCACCAACATGTATTTTATGGAGGAATCTGAGTCAGTGGGCTTTTCAGGTTTGTCTGTTCATAACCGTGGATGAGGTCACCTAATTTTGTGGCAGCATGGCTCCGGGAGTGGACAAAATATGCCCTGATTTTCTAAGGCTCTGGATGTTTGTGTGGCTGTCTTGTTTAACATATCATTGAAACATTGTGTGGACATCTGGGGCAGTGCCACTGGATTAGCAAACTGAGGTGGTGTTGTTGTTGTTTTTTCATGGCGGGGGGATGGGGGGGGGGTGGTGTCCTCCCATTATTGGGGCATCACTTTCCTTAGCCTCCCTGGTAAGGTCTATTCATGGGTACTGGAGAAGCAAGTTCAGTCGACGGTCAAACCTAAGATCCAGGAGGAACAATGTGGTTTCTGTCCTGGCCGTGGTTCATTGGATCATCTCTTTATCCTCACTAGGGTCCTGGGGGTCGCTGGAGTTTACCCATCTTGTCTGCATGTGTTTTGTGGATTTGGAGAATTCCACAAAATCCACTGATCCTGCAGCTTGTAGAACCTCCTTTAGCAGCAAAAACTCAGTGGTTTTCTCTAAGACTATCAGTGCATTTTAGGATTGTGGATGAATTTTGGTCAACTTTTTTTCCCCCAATATTGCATCAGTCCCACCAGAGCGTTTCAGTCAGTTTGAGGTTTTGGACTTTCTTTAGACCATGTGAACACCTTTCAAAAAGGGAGATCCTGTTTGTAATCTCCTGCAATGACTTCCTAGTCCTGGAGTCTTCCAGCCATTCAAGGCCTGTTTGCTCCTCTAGACCTCCACTCATGCTGATGTTGTCCGAACTATTATCCTAAGCATTCAGTCTGAACAATCAACTGTCTGCCTCAACTCAACCTGCTGCTCTCTCTAATGTTGCTTACCTGTCTTAAAGTCAGAACCTTCTGGAACTTAGGACCTCACAGCTCTTCCCTCTGACTACTATGACAAAGACCCTTTCAGTAAGCAAATCTAGTCCAGTTTCTACAAAAAAATATCCTTCCAAACATCTTCAATACTCACCTGTCCCTCCTTCCTTTTCCACCCAGAACCAGAGCATGTCAATAAAGACAATGTCTTTTTGTATATCTGTCTCTGTCATTCCTTCAGTCTGCGACTTGTGGTCAATGTCTGATCTTCACTAATGGTTGTCAAGAACCCAAATGACTGAAGGCCAAAGTGTGAAACACAAAATTTCAATAACATCAAATTGTTAGCATGCAGAATGGCGAGCATTTAGAGACCTCAGACAGAGAAAAAAGAGAATTATCTTTGATGGATATTTGACATAAAAGGTGTGCTGCTTTAATTCCACCTTTTGTTCAGCACACATTGATGACAAACTCAGAGGCAATGAGACTTTAAAGGTTGAGGACTTGGACACCTCTTGATCTACCTAGAGAGCAGGTAAACCCTCTGAAGTGTCAGTGAGGACCGCAGGTCATAGAGACACAAACAACTGTAACAAACAGCAGACATGCAGCAAACAACAAACAACAAATATTGCTACACCAACAAGTTACAAAACTTGAAACAATCCAAGACTTTGTGAGGCACACTTTTGGACCAACTGTCCAACCTGCAGAAACCTTTTTTAAACTCATTCTGATAATAAGTTTAGCCTTTACCGACCAAAACTCAACCTGGAATACTTTAGTTTTGTGTGAAGAGTAAGGCCCGTGTGGTTTTGGCCTGTTTTCTCTTCATCCACAGTGACACACATATACTTTCACAGTCTGAGAGCCATATTGCTCCAGTCATGATTTTTGCAAATGAAGCTCGGCTGCAAATCACAGCGGTTCGGCCTGAATCAGCAGCTCTTTCATAAATGCTGATTTCCAGACGTTGCACGTTCTGCAGATCCAACAGAGCACTCTGCACTTTCAGGACTGACTCTGCATTACTCGCTGTAAGTAAAGACAGCTGCACATAAATATATGGAGGGGAATGTATAGCCAGGCTATAAATAAACTGCTTCCATGTTAACAAAATGGTTGTTGACCCCACAAGCTTCACATCTTTCCTACATTATATTTCAAAGGTAATGTGGAGAAGAGCTGCAATGTCAGACATGAATTTATAGCTTCCAGGGACCAGAGCCAGACATTTACTTCAAATCATCAAACAAATCTAGAGTTTGTCTCTAATTCTCTGGTCTTAATGTGCTGCACAGTTTTTCAAAGTAAACAATACAAAATATTGTGAAAAATATATTCATCCCTATTCAATTTTAAAGTAGTTTTTGATTTATGTCAACATCGTTTTAATTTTTCAGTTCATTTCTTGCACTTCAGACCTTCACCAAATGATGAGAACATTAATACAAAGTAACGTTCACATCTGGATGTGTTTTTGACTTGTAATGAATCAGGATCCATCAGTGATGAATTTATGAGAATAAAAGCTCTTCTGAAAATCTACAATTTGACACCAAATGTAAGAGAAAAGATAGAAACATAACAGAGCATCCATAATCTTGTGAGGAACAAGTAAAAAAAAAAAGGTGGGTTTAAATCAGAGTTCTGTCATGGTCTGGGCTTGGACAAGGTTTATGTGACTGTCTAGGTTTGGATCTGGATTTTGAGCCAACACCTAAACAAAAAGAACCTAAAAGAACATCTGTTGGTTTATTGAGACAAAGCAAACACTAAAACAAGAAACTGAGAACAATGTACATACAGTAAAGCATGTCGGTGGTAGCATCATGATCTGGAGCTGATGGCTGAACAATAAAAATTAATAAACTCAAGTCCAAAGCTCATATATTGTTCTGTGCTGTTAGTGTAACCAACATTAGACCCCATCATTTCCCCTGTTTCAGCCAATTAACAAACATGTTGAAGACATAATTGAAGAAAATTAGACAAAACATCAAAATATTTTGTTTATATTGTCTGCAGCCAAATAAAACCCCAAGTCGATGTCAGAATCAGAGTGTCGTCCTCTGTCTAGAGTTTTATAAAGACTAAAAGCACTGCTTGAATGTGTAGTTGTTGACTCTGAAGAATTCTGGAGACTAAGGGAGTAAAGGTGCTTTGAGGGAAGTCCAATGAGGAAGGTAAAAAAAAAAAAAACCCTGAAACCTTCTTACTTCTAAACAAGTAACAGGAGTGTTGTGGTACTTTGCAGCTGCAGCTTCTGCCTCCTCTGATTTCCAGTAAATACAAACAGGAGGATTGTCGGCCACATACGAGCAGATAATACGATGCTTTCCTCCGAGACTAACACAAATAGACTTTTACCTCGCAGGAGTTTTTTTTCTGGTGTCAGTGTGAGTTCCTTCTGATTAAAGTGATGCTGCTTGCTGATTGGTTGTCTCACCTTGCAGGCTGAAGTGTCTGCTGAGGCTGTTGTGTTGTTTCCCTGCAGATCTGCAGCCGAGGAAGAGGAGGAGGAGGAAGAGGAGCGACACAAGTTTGTCTTCTGGGATGCTCTCGTCTGTTAATTAGCAGTGAGCAGATGGAAGAAAGTCCACATCTCGCTGGGGATCAATTCTACCCAAGAAGTAGTAACAACAGCGGTGGCAACCTGGGTTTATTTATTTCTGAGCTCAGCAGCGTTGGGGCGGTGTCACCTCCCAGGGAAGAGGTAGAGAAGGATGAGGAGAACCCGGGAGAGAAGTCTTAGACACACACAAGATGCTCGCAGCATTTCTTTCCTCATATTTCCTCAGAGACTCTAAAAGGAGCAACATTCAGCTGGTGATCGAGTGTTGAGTTTAGTCACTTTTCATTACTTTGTTTACAGCCATCTGTTTACACACATCCTCCTCATCTTATCTGTTTGTGTCTCCCCGTGCTCCGTACGCTGCCAGCCGTAACCTGCCGGCCTCCTGTTAAAACGAAAGCCTCGTCGACAGCTGCCGCCGCGCCGCTGACTTCGTATCTGGCAGCACATAAAGTAAAATTTGCTGCAAACAAAAATGAGACTTTGTGGAGTCTTTTGTGGACGCATCTGCAGAATTACCGTCTCATTCAGGAACTGTTTTCACTGACGTTCAGCAATTTGCCCACACAGTAACTGAGGAGGCATCAAGGGCAAAATCTGACAGGGACGCACTGAAGTTTGCTGTTTCTGTTCTCTACAAAGGTAAGTAATGACGATGATTATCAAGAGTTCTAATACTTTGGAGAAATTAAATTATTGAAATAATTAACAATAAACCACAAACTTTAACTACAGAAATTGCATGTGAAAAAGCAGTGGATGCTTACTGCAGCAGAACTTGCTGAAAAACAGCTGAATTTAGCTTAAAAAAAACATCCCCACACGGGCCACCAAATGTAGAGGGTACAGGGGTATCAGTTTACTGATGTACCTGTCCACCAGATGAAAAATGCGCAGGGTTTATCCTGACACAAATTATCATCAATAATTCACGGGTTCTCACTTTTTCAGATTAAAAACAATGAATTGTGACCAGGCGAGATACAATTGACAAGAAACATTATATTTGACCTACCAAAGGTAGAATCATTTAATAACAAATCATTAAAATTACATCAACACATGTACATTGATTGATCGATCAGATTTTCCTATGATTCACACGTCAGCACATGAAATCACGCGTCCGTAACTTCTAGGAACAACAGAACAAGTTATAGGTCGTATAATAACTTATATCTGCAGGCATTTTGCTTAAAGTTGTGGCTTAGAGATAAAGAAAAAGTTTAGGAGGAGGAAGAAATTTGAAGTAGTTTTTTCTTGCATTTCTGACCAGAATGACACTCTTCCATACTCATCCAGCTAAGATATCGTACTCTCCAGTAAACAATCAGCGGCTCTTTTATCTTAAGACGTTCGCCTCGGTTTTGGTAAAGAGCTGGGGCAACAGCCTTGGACGTAAACGGGTCGTAGGTCCGGCATGTCCAAGCTGGACTCCAAAACATGTTTACCTTCTCAGTGTCTTAGTAATACTTGCTTTAGTCAGCAGAAGTCGTGGCAGTTCTTCGTTTGGTTTCAATATAAATTATTCCTTGAGAGGAAAATTCATTCTAAGGTTCGGGTTTTACAGCAACCTGCTATAACCCTTTGCTGATAGGACAGGGTCTTTAGCTCATGACTAAACGTCCGACAGCTGAAAGAGAGAAGTCCGTGCAACTCAGACTCCCTCCGGCACTGGAAGTTCCAGGAAGTTTGGAACTTTTAACAGGACCTGACGTCAGAGGTTTCTTCTCTGTTCATTGGTTCAATCGACCAGTGAATGGGAGGAGATTTGTTGACGTCAGGTGAACGTCAGTTAGGAATGTTTAGAAAACAAGAAGCAGACTGTTTTGAGAACAGAGGAATAATGTTTTTAGAAACAGACAGAAAAGAGTTGCCAGTGAAATGAATATCTGTTTCTAACTTCTAAACAAAACTGAGAAGTTCAGCTTGACACATACTTTGAACTTTCACACACTTTAAGCGCCATCGTACTGCAGAATAAACCAGCATTATAACATATGTTATCATAAAACATATTGTAAAGTACAACACTGCTCATATGAATAACATAGGTAATGCTTTGATTATATTTGTATTAGAACACAATTGTCTTGGTGAGAGATTATGCTCTTAGAATCAAACTAAGGCCCTGTTTACACGGCGCGTATTTTGCGTGGAACCGCTCCTTTCTCCCTGCGATTTTGCTCATCGTTTACACGAGTCCACTAGCCCCCCTCTTTGAATCCGATGGTTTTCTGATCCATCGCTCAGGGTGGAGTTTTTTTGCTGACGCCCCGTTGATAAAGTAAACATCTCCCGCGGAGCTTTTGTTTGAACACATGCGCGCAACACGCACGCGCGGACAGACGGCATTTCTAACAATGGCGGTGGACTGGACATGCACCACTTTCTGAACTACAGCTGATGGAATATATTTTGATTCTCATATTTAATTAATCTACACCTGAATTACCTGCATCTGTGTTGGAAGACACAGCTGGATCCAGTTCTTATGTCGCTGCTTATTGAACGAGGCAGGCGGATATTTCACGTGTCACGCTGCACTATAACATACTAAATGTGCTATATAATAACAGTTTAACAATGATAAACAGTATTTATGTTAGCGTGGGAGATACATACATTTATCTTAGCTAAATTAACCAATCTGGACTCATTACGTCATGCCTAACCTACTGCATGTTGAAAATGAAGACACCAGGTTGATTTTTTATTTATTTATTTATTCAACACCACAAACTGTATATCGCAAACACTGAGAATTAAATTGAACACTTTTAAAAACACGTTAACCGAACTGTTATGAACTGGACTCTGCTGTTTTCATCCTGGTGGACACTGGACCCAGATCCGAACCCCGCACTTCGTGGGACAACAGCTTGACCTTGCAGGAAAAAAATAAAAATAAAACCTCAGTTGGTTGTTCTGTGATCAAAGTTAACACAAGGAAACATTATTGTTTACCTGCTGTAACTCAGCTAATTTACACAGACTAAAGTCCGACATCGTCACTCTGTTCTGGTCCGCTCAGCAACTGGTGTGCAGCTTGTTAGATGAAGCAGGTCCCAATTGGTGTCAAATCTGTCGACTCTTATCCAAAGTTCAGCTTTAACTTGTTGTTAAGTTGTTGTTAGCTCAACTTTTAGCCCAGAAGAACGCAGCAGTCTGCCAGCAGAGTGAAGCAGCACGCATGCGCAATAGGTGAAGGTTCAAAAATTCACAGCGCCAACTAATGACCCGGCATGGTAACTACAGTGGATTCATGAGGGGAGGGGGGGGGGTCATGAGGGAGGGGGGAGATTCGAGCGGATCCATGTAAACACTTGAATTTGCCCGTGTAAACGTAAAACTTTTCATCTAATTAACATACCCAAAACCTCAGTTTCCCCCCACAGTGTCCGTGTAAACAGGGCCTAAAATGGACTAAACTGTGTTAATGTCTGTTTTACTGAGAGATCAGTAAAAGGTATCACTGGAACAGTTCAAAGAGACGAAGGTGTATCCCGCATCTCAAGTAGACCAAGGTTAGGTCCACTACATTGGTGAAGAAATTAGAACAAAAATTAGTAAATTAGCAACAAAAAATAAAGGATGAAAATAGGAACAAGTAGCTGGAAAAAGAAAAAAACTCAGAAAGAAGCTTAAATTACCAGAAGGAATTAAAAAGCACTTAAATTATCCAAAAAGAAAAAGTGGAATTAGCTGGAAAAGCTAAAATTAGCATACAAATATCTAATAGTAGCTGAATTTTTCAGAAAAAGCTTCAACTAGCAGAAAAAAGCTGAAACGATAACAAGCTAAAATTAGCATAATTAGTTAAGTAGGCTGAAAGAAGAAGAAATTACCATGAAAAACCTGAATTTATTAAAAAAAAAACCAGCTGAAATTAGCTGAAAAAGTAGAACAAGCTTAAATTAGCAGAAAGAAGTGGAGAGAACACAATGTTTGCCCAGTTAGGCTGAAAGAAGCAGAAACAACCACAAAAATAATTGGAAATTATATGAGTACAGCTGAAATTACTAAACAAAACAAACAGCTGAAAGTAGCTAAAACAGCAAGAAGAAGCTTAGATTACCAGAAGGAATTGGAAAAATTGCATTTTTGCTGACTTAGGCTGAAAAAAGTTAACATCAGTGCAAAAGTTGTAGAATTAGCTGAAAATTATAAAATTAGCATTAAACAGCTAAATAGTAGCTGAAATTGTAGAAAATGTTGAAACTTGCAGAAATAAGCTGAAAGGAACATAAACAAACAGACATAACCAGAAAGAAGTTAGAAGAAGCACAAAAATACTGTAGTTAATAGAAATAAACTGAAAGATTCACAAAACAGTTGAAATTAGCTGAAAGTAGCAGTTTTTTTTTTTAGTAAGCTGAAAGAAGCTGAACTAGAACAAAATGTGAAAGGAGCAGTAAAAGTTTATAAACAGATTTGAAGGATGTAAAATGAGCTCAGTTAATTTTCTTTGAGGAAAAAAGGTCCAGAAAAAGCTAAATATTTCAAAAAGCTAAAGTTGCACCAATACCAAAAGTCATAGCCAGATTGTCCTGAAAGAGCTGAACGTTTTTATATGATTTGTTGAAATAGAACAAAATTGTGGAACGAGAACGATGCTGACAAATCTACGGAAGAAAAATGCATCAAGATACTGTGAAAGCTTCATAAACATTCACACAATAAAGACAAAGAATCAGAACTGCATCTTTCTACCTCATGTGGACCTGCTGACCCGCCTTGTAAACACTCCTGCAGGTAATTTAATTTCTGTTCAGGACCCAGATGGATCCAGTGTCTGCAGATTTCTAATTGGGTGTTTGGGTCTTTTGGGTCCTGTTTGTCGTCAGGCGGGACCTTGTGGAGCTGAACACTCGCCTGGTGGGAGATCACAGCGAATGTGTAGATGCTGATACATGGCCAGCACAAGCAGGAGCTAAACTAAAACAATTTAGTTTTTTCCAGATCAGAACCAGAATTCTGTGAACTGCATCTGTTAGTAGATTTTCTGCTGAAGATTTCCAACATCACACAGTGGGTCAGACATGATAGAAGCAGCAAACTGATGCTAAAAGGCACCAACAAGACTGCCTAACAAACACAACAATAAATAACTCAAAACAAGGCATTATGTGGTATTTTATGGAGGGAGAGGACAGTCTCAACATTGAAGTTTACAGAAAACCAACCCACACAGACCATCATCTCCTGTTTGACTCTCACCATCCACTGGAGCACAAACTTTCTGTCATCATAACTTTACAGCATCTGGCCGAACACATCCCCACAAAGACAGAAGGGAAGGAAAAGGAACAGAAACACATCAACAAATCTCTGCAAACATGTGGATATCCCAAATGGGCTTTTGTCAAGTCAGCAAGGAAATCTACTAAACACAATAATGAACAGAAAAAGGCTAACAGACGAAAAAACATTGTCATTCCTTATGTTGCTGGAGTCTCAGAGAATTTCAGAAGGATTTTTAACAAACACAACATCCCAGTACATTTCAAACCCAGCAGGACTCTCAGACAGAGGCTGGTCCACCCTAAGGACAAAACACCCACACACAAACAGAGTGGTGTAGTGTACGCAGTCCAGTGCAGCGAGGACTGCCCAGACCTCTACATTGGAGAAACTAAACAGCCCATCCACAAAAGAATGTCCCAACACAGGAGAGCAACCTCCTCTGGACAAAACTCAGCTGTTCACCTCCACCTCACGGACAAGGGACACTCATTTGAGGACCAGAATGTGCAAATTTTGGACCGAGAACACAGATGGTTTTAGAGGGGTGTGAAGGAAGCTGTTTATATCAAGAAAGAACGGCCCTCGCTTAATAGAGGAGGAGGTCTGAGATTTCAACTTTCCAAGACTTATAACTCAGTTTTGGGGCTGATTCCCAGACGTTTTACACCGGATGGGAGCAGAGGCGTCTTGTCTGGGAATTAGACTAGCAAAGTTTTTTGAGAAGCCTCTGCTGTTTGGTTTGTGAGGTGTGATTTGTCAATTTACATACAGTTGTGTGTCTTCTGTCAGAGACCTCAAGGAAACCCCTACTGTTACGGTGTGATTTGTCAATTTACATGTATGTGTTACCTCAGCTTGCAATTTACATAGTTTGGTGCTTGACTCTTAAGACTGTTATAACTCCACACGCACACAGTCTGTTAATAGAATTGATAAAGCCCTCTGGATAGAGGTTGAAACGTCTTCTGTAACAAATAAAGTCCAGTTGATCTTGTATTGAACGCTTTTTTTGATTTTATCATGTCCTGGACTACTGAGAATCTTCACCAGCATATGTGGCATTTTATTAAATGCAGTTTATCTGTATGAGGCACATTGATCAAAACAGTTGTATCAGTTCATATTTTATTGAAAGACCTAGCCTTATAACACTGTGTCACTGCGCTCCACATGTCAGAGCTTCCAATTAAAATACTTTTACTCTGACAAGAAGCCTTTAATAATCCGGTGTGATCTTGTGTGATCTCTAATAGTTTCACAGCAGGGATCACTATCAGCTACTACCAATCTTGAGTTTATAGTTTATCAAATTGGCTGAGTTATGTTCATTTTTGTGTTTGCCAGTGTTGGTCAGCTGTGGCAGCCATCTTGAATTGGATTGACCTCAAAGGTTAATCAGTTTTAGATGCATATCTAATAATAAATGATCGATACTTTCATGAAAATCCATCAAGGTGAGTGATCATTTTATTGCTCCTTTTTGTAGCATTTGAATAAATAAGGGTTTGTCCTGCAGTTTGCACAACCCTTAATGTGCCAAAAAATTTAAGCATGCACAATTATGTCAGTTTGGAAACCAGCCACCTTCATATGTTTTCATCAGGTCACACTCTTTGCACTGCATGGAAACAGAACTTTAAAAACAATTAAACAAAATGAGCTGCAGAAGCAGAGGGAAATATCTTTCTAAACAAGTCATCCCAGTATTAAGTACAGAATTCAGATTTGCTTAGGACAAAACACTCCCCGTTTTCTGTTGAATTTTTTTGACGACTTGCATCCTTTTTTATCCTTCTTTTTTTTTAGTTAGCGAGATGGAAATAAAGCTTGAATCTTGCTTAGAATTCTAGTCCTGACAGCTTTTGGACAGCTGCGCATCAATGGATAGAACAGTCGTCCTTCAATGAGAGAACCAGAGGTTTGATTCCAGCAGTACCCAGTCACATGTCAAAGTGTACCCGGGTAAGATGCTGAGCCCCTCGTTGCCTCCACCATGTCAAATCTGTATTTGAATGAGACACTGTATAAAGCCGTGTTTAGTCTCTGAAAAAGTGATTTACTCAACATAAGTAGAGCTGTAGAAGAGTAATATATGAATGTGTGTGGATGTTCAAGGTACAGATTGTTGAAAAGTGCTTCACGTTTCCTGGATGCACAAAAAGGCACTAGCTATATGAGTACAGTCCATTTTCTATATTCAGCATGACAGAAAAAAAACTCCCTTGTCCTCTGCTGCATCCATCTTCTCTTTGTCTTTTTTCTGGCAGCTGCATCCATCTTCAGGCTGCTGTTTAAAATATCGTAATATTTGATATTATTAGTGTTTAGCGTATATCTGAAGCCCCCAGTATACCTGCGCATACTGCCTATACACCTCTGTACGACGTACGTACGCTGTGGCAAAAGCGTAGCCCCGCGTAGCCCCTCAGGGCACGAACGCGCAAAGCTCTTTTTTTACGACCGCGTACGCTTGAGCGGTGTCTGACCATAAACTTCCCCGGCGCCGGACTGTTTTGTACGTTACACAAATGAATTAAATTCCTCTTCTTTATCGCTGATCGGGCCTTTTCTTTGGATTTTTTGCCAAAAGTCAAGTAATCGCTTCTTCCTCCGTTCACTCGATGACTGAAATGAATGAATTCAGGTCCTACCTCACAGCGCGAGGTTTTAAATATTTCCTTGTGGGCTGCAGGAAAAGCGCTCCCTGTTTTTTTCTCTCCACTTTTTATTAGTTTTTATTAACATATAAAGATAGAAAGACCGCAGCGGGAGCAGCCGAGCGAACCGCTGCTCGTCTGGAGCAGAGACAGCGGCTTGTCCCACTCGCTGTCAATCATTTCAGTAGGCGTGTCAGCAAGTGACCAATCAGCGACCTCAGTTTGTCCTGCTTCGCGCGCAGCTGATCAAATTACAACAAGGATTTGGAGCGAAAACGCGAGAATTACCGCGAGGACGAAAGAAGAGCTATAACAGCGAACGCATGCGCACTAAATGTGCGCGTAGAGTGGCGTCCAAGTAGGACGCTGAGGTCTATTGGAGGCTTTAGATACTTATACACTGTTTATTTACATTTTTGCTATTTTTGGATGTAACAGGAACCTTGAGTACACAATTTCATTCCACCTCATGTACCACATGTGATACAAATGACAACAAAGAACCTTGAGCCTTCTAACATCCTTCTACCAACACTGTCTCTCTTCTGAACATGTCCAAAACATTTCAGTCTGGCCTCTTTAACTTTCTCACTCAGTTGTTCAACCCATGCTGTACCTCTGATGATCTCCTACCTGATCTTATCAGAGTCAGCGACTTCTTGTGGTACACGTGGTGGAACAAAATTATGTATGCAGGGTCCCAGTTACATCAACAATAAAATGTAAAAGAAAAACAGTAATAAGATCTAAGATATGAATTTTAAAAAATCAACTAAATACTATACTAAGCACTAGAATAAAAACATTACGTCGAACAGCAGCACAAACACGAGTCTGTGTGAGCAGATGAGCACGCATGAACACAGCAACATGAAACAGATCAGCAGCAACATGAAACAGATCAGCAGCAGTGGTGTAGTCTACATTTTTGTAGTGGGTATACTGTGCTTAGAAACCAAAGTATACTGGTTAGTACAATGTAATCGTCAATATATTTGGATTTTTAAGCGTATTGAACATTTCCAATTTTTTCTTATGTTTATGAATAAATGAACAACAAACATTGTACAATAGTTGGCTTTTCTATGTTAGAGAATGTATGCAACAGTATCAAAGCACAGCGCTGCATACCGTTAGATTGTTTTGGAAGCGTTCAACTGCTGTTTAATGTATCACTGACACGTTTCTAATGATAAGTCATGTGTCATTGGGCACTTTTAAGTGGGTATACTGAAATTCTCAAGCTTTTCTAGTGGGTATACTCCGTATGCCTGAGTATCACATAGACTACACCACTGATCAGCAGCAACATGAAACAGATCAGCAGCAACATGAAACAGATCAGCAGCAACATGAAACAAATCAGCAGACACGATCAGCAGCAACATGAAACAGATCAGCAGCAACATGAAACAGATCAGCAGCAACATGAAACAAATCAGCAGACACATTAAACAGATCAGCAGCAACATGAAACAAATCAGCAGCAGTATGATGTGATTTTTTTCACAGTGATTATTCTGGTTAGAGATTCATAAGCTTTGAGTGTCCCGATAAGATAGAAAGGAGCTGTATAAGTACAGTCCATGTGCTCAAGGTCTCAAACTCAGAAATAGCAAAAATATAACTAATAAAAAGAAACAGTATAGAATAACTAAGATATACACTAAACAATAATACTGTGTATTAAATACTGTGTATTAAACAGTGTGTATACTGTGTATTAAACAGCAGCCTGAACATGAGCCTATGAATACAGGAGTATAAAGGCAAGAAATCAGCAGCATGGATAATCAGCAGCACAGATACAAAGACATATCAATAAGTAAATGTAA